>JARHVA010007200.1:670000-692500 GCA_037957365.1 Torreya grandis | reverse complement strand
TTGTCGGGTGAATATTTTGTCGGCCAACTAACTGGTGACCAAAATAGTTCCTATCACCATAGCATAGGGAGATTGGTCATCCAATGTTGCAGGTTTACCACATCCAAAGGGGACAAATCTCTCCTCTCATCAAGGGGAGGTTCCTTATAGATACGTAGGAGCTATATATAATATAAATAAGTAGAAAATAACACATGGGGGTGGAATAAACCATCCATCTCTCTTATTTTAGAGATGATGCTCATAGACAAAGGAGAAAATCCTGGTGGAAAAACTGAAGGCACTTCTCTTCTTTCAAAAGTGTTCTTGTAGGAAACAACAGGAGTTTCTTTCAGGTAGTGAAAGTAACTGGTGACAAAGAGCACAGTAACTAGTAGGATGAAATAGAACACAAAGTTTCCACCTCAATTTCCCAAAGAGTATATCACAAAAGATAATGGGGGCACAAAGTCATCCCAAAATCCTCAACACAGAAAGAAAAGAAAAACACACACTAAAAACAATTGTGAAAGCACAAAGTCTTCTTGCAGTTGTTTTTAGGACACCTCCCTTTTTACCTTCACTAATTTTTCTTGTCAAATTAAATAAGAATGCTTCTAGGAAATAGACATAAGAACAATTTCCTAAGGTAGCGCAAGCCAAAATAACACAAAGTATGCAAACAACTTGCTTTCTCATTCAGATAAAATGAATTGAAATTACAATTTGAGCTCAAAGTCTCAGTCTTATTCTTTCAAAATGGGTAGAGTTTTACTCTTGTAAAAAATGAAAAGTCTCCCTTCAATGATATGAAAGATTACATTATATAGAGGTAGAGAGAGGCCTGGCACTTTTTTCCATGGAGTGACCCATTCGACGCATTAATGCCTTGAATGCATTCTTGGTTTTGTCACGCTGGAGCAAGGCGGTTGCTTTAACTATGGTGTCTTAGTTCATCTCCTTTGTCTACTCCTTAGCCTGAATCACTCATTCCATCACCTGTTAGCCATGCAATTGTCTATTCTACCTTTATCTCAAAGAGGACAAGTAGATAGTGCTTTTAATGTTTACAGGCCCCAAAAATCTACCTGATGAACTACTTCACTTACTAGAAATAACTCCCACTGAGTTTCCCTCTTTGTCTCCTTCTCTTCTCGGGTCTGGCCTTAGGATCTTTGAATGCATTCAGGTCTGCACCTTGAGTTTGCTATAATTGATAGACACTTAAATGTAGCCAATTTGGCATTCATAGGTCTTTCCTCAATTGAAGGCTAATGGCTAGCAAGTCACTCTGAATTTGATGTTCACAGACCTATCATTCTACTGTAACATGGGTGAGGACACATGGTGGCTTCCACTCTTTGAAGCTTCATTTGAAACTATGTCTTGTCATATGACACTTGGTAGCTTCTGCTGCACTTTGATGCTTCGACCTTTTCCAGAGGGAACATGCCTTTTAGAGTATTGAGAAAGGTTCATTTCATGTGTGTGAAGTGTCCGCCTGTAAGGGTATCCACCCTTCAAGATCTTTCAAGTGGCCTCTGGGCTTCAATTAATTCAGAGGGCTATTGGTCCCTTTATTTACTTTGGATAAAATGTCCAAAGGAATTCCTTTGGACAATTTTCTCAAAGGAAGTTTCTTCCCTTTGATTCTATGTCTTTACATTTGATGGGGCCCTGTCCTTTAACACATGGTGAGTTCCACCGCATCAAAAAAGTGACACGCATTATTTTCCGCTGAATCTTACCAAAGACACATGGCATCCTCCACCGCTTTATACTGAAACATTCCACCATTGACACTTGGTGTTTTTCACTCTTGGGATTTTGCAACATCATAGAAATGTTTGCGGCTCAGTTAGTTTCTTGTAGATGATGACACTTGTCAACCTCCACCGATCTCTTTAAGGGACACATGGCATCCTCCACCACTCCTCTGAAACAAAGTATAATGGGCTCAGCTGATGACACTTGGTAGCATTCACTTGACCCTTACTTTTGCGCGCGCTTCTTTCCTTAACTAAGGTAGTCTTTGAACCTTTAAACCCAGCATGTTGAACCAATTGAAATTTAAACCCATTAAATTGATGAACCTAAATGGTTCAAGGTTCAATGGTTGAATCCTTGTTCTGATGTTTGCTGACAGACCCTTTTTGATTGAACTAAGGCATTGAACCAATCCTGAAGATGACTGAGTGTTGGAAACTGGTTCTTCTGATCAGACTCACCTATAGAATCCTTTGAAACTATGAACCTACTAATCTCTTTACTAAAAAAAGTTTGAAAATGAGGAATTTGAAAGCTCAAAACAAATTTTTGTAAAAGGAAGGGACAATTTTGGTTTTGCAAGGCCAAAATGGTTCATATGTTGGCCTAAAAAAATGAGAAGTCATTTTTTGGGGACAATAGCTAGCTCCTATTGGGGAACTAACTTTAGTTGGAAACCTAAAACACAGTTGAGGGGAGTAGAAACCCAAATCTCCAGTGCCTTAAAGTGTGCCATTGGGATACGGAGTCATGCTACCCAAAAAGAAAGGCTCCAAAAAATGAAAACAAAAGAACAAAATAGAAACAAAAGACTATACAACTATACATATGTACAGGGGGACTCATCTGATACTTCAAGAGTTGAAGTGCTTCAGATTTTGCCCATTGTAAGGCAAAGAAAAGAGAGTGCCATCTTGATACTTCAACAGGAAACTATTTTTACCATTGAGCTGATGAATAGTGAAAGGGCCCCTCCATAGGGAATCAAATTTTTTGTGTGTCCCCTTTGGTTCTTGTCTCTTGTCCCATAACAGGACTTTATCTCCAATCTAGAAATCATGATTCTTTACTTTCTAGTCAAATAGCTTCTTCACCAGACTTTGATGGGTGGCAATTCAATCCACCACTGTAGTTCTCTGCTCATTCAGCTCAGTAAGGTACATGATCCTCTTCTTGAGTGAGCTCTCATACGTTTGATCCTCAATCACCTTAGCCAATTTCAATGCTGGCAATTCCAAGGTGATTAGTATCTCATCATTGACACCATAAAGAAGTTGGAAGGGAGACATACCAATTGCCCTTTTAGGTGTAATTTAGTCTGCCCATAGAGCATCAACCAATGCCTTATGCCAAGTCCTTTGGTTGTCATCCACCAGCTTCTTGGTGATAGTCACCAAGTTCTTATTGCTTGATTTAACCTGTCCATTCCCTTGTGGAAAGTAATCAGAGGAATGGGATAGTGTGATTCCGTAGTGGAAATAGAATTGAGTAATCTCTTGGGAAGTGAAATAGGTGGCATTATTAGTGATAATTTTGATTGGGATCCCAAACCTGGACATGATGTTTTCTTTGAGGAAATTGCATACTACTTCTGAAGTAGCATGTTTGGTTAGAACTACTCCCACCCATTTGGTGAAGTAGTCTATTACTGTGAGGACATAGTCATGTCTAGCACTTGATGATGGGTTTACAGAACCAATAAAGTCAATTCCCCATTGCTGTAATGGTTCTTATATGACCACTAGTTTGAGGGGTAGAGCAGCTAACTTGGGCCTTCCAACAAACTGCTGGCACAGTTCACATCCCTTGACCCACTTGTATGCATCTTGAAAAAGAGTTGGCCAATAATACCTAGCTCATAAGATCTTATGGGCAGTCACAGGGGTAGAAAAATGTCCTCCACAGGCTGAATTATGGAAGGACTTCAAAAGTCAGCTTTGTTGCTCCTTGTCCACACAGCGAAGGAATGTTCCATCAAAGCTCCTCTTATATAGGCTGTTGTCCCAGAGGACAAAATTAGTAGCTTTCAGCTTGATGGTCCTCCTTTCTTTATAAGACAGGTGAGCATGACATTCACCATAAGTAAGAAAATGAGCAATACTTGAATACCATTCATTTTTGGTGGAGACAAAGAGGATTGTTGGTGCATCGTCCACTTTTGGTTCTTCATGCTCTATTCCTCTTGGCTTGTTATCAATAATTAGTTGGCATAGCCCCTTTCCATGTACCAGCTTTGTTGGCTTGATGATCAAATCAAACTCCTAGATCTTTGCAACCCAATTGCCTCTTTTCATCCCAAACTCCTACTGAGTCAGTATAGATTTCACTGTGGTGTCAGGGACTAAGGCAGTAACATGAGAATTGAGGATGTAAAAACAAAAATGTTTTATGGCCTTCACCACTACATAAGCATGCTTATCCATATTTGAGTACTTCAGCTCATGAGATTTGAGAGGGAAACTCATGAAGGAAATGGAAGATTCCATACCTTATTTATTCTATTGAACCAGAATTACTAAAAGTGTATGTTTTGAAGCATAGTTGTAAATGGTGAATTCTTTGTTATAGTCTGGACAAGCCAGAAATGGAGCATGGGCAATGGCAGTCTTGATATCTTCAAATGTTGACTTACCTTCTTTAGTCTAGCTGAAGGTGGATTTTCCCTAATCATGTTTACAATGTGCCTAGTCTTCTCAGCAAACTCAGGGATGAACCTCTATAAGAAATTCACCTTTCCAAAGAAAGAGTGAACAACAGTCTTACTTGTGGGCAAGGAAAGTTTTTGGATAGACTTGACTCTGTCTGAGTCAATATTTATGCCTCCTTTGGACACAATGTGTCTGAGAATTTTTCCCTCTATTGCTCTAAAAACTAACTTTTTAGGGTTTAAGGAAATGCCATTCTAGCGGTAGCATTCCAACACTTGTTGTAAATGGATCACATGATCTGGGTGATGCTTAGAGAAGATAGTCAAGTCATCAAGATAAACTATGATGAACTTACCCATTTCATCCTTGAAGGAAAGGTCCATTTCTCTTTGGAAGGTAGCACCAACATTTATCAAGCCAAAAGGCATTCTTTTATATGCAAATGTGCCCTAGGGTGTGGTGAAAGTAGTCTTATGCTGGTCTGCCTCACCAACTTCAACCTGGTTATATCTTGAGGAGCCATCTAGCATTGATAACATCTCTGAGCCCATCACTATTTGAAGCACTTGATCCATGATTGGCAAAGGATAATTATCCTTCAAGGATGCCTGATTCAAATTTCTAAAATCCACACAAAGGTGAATTTTACCATTCTTCTTCCTCACGGGCACTATATTGGCAATCCATGTGGAATGATGGATTGGGAAGATTATCCTGGCATTTAGCATTTTTTTACCTCAGATAAAATAGTGCCTAATATTTTTGGATTATAATGCCTAGACTTTTGCCTATAAGGTGTTGAATCAGCCTTGAGAGGGATGTTGTGTCAAATTTCATCAGGCTGGAGTGATTTTAGGTCAGCATAGGAGTACGCTAGGAAATCCATGTATTCATTGAGCAAAGAGGTGAACTTGAAATGATCTTTAGGAGTACAACATTTCCCAATGTTCACCGTCTTGGGGTCTTCCTTGGTTCTTAGATTTACTTAATGAAACTCCTGAGATGAGCTTGAATCCATTAGCTATTATCTGATGAATCTATCATGCTTATTAAAGAGCTTCTCAAGGGAAACCAGGCCTTTGGGAATCTTATTCCCTTTGAGTTGCAATAACTCCTCACCTGTGTCTCCATTTGATTCATGAGCTATTTCACACTTTTGAGGTTCACTACCTTCAAAATGCAGCTGCTCAAAGCTGTCTTTTTACTCTAAGAAGGCAATGATTTAGTTGTCATTGTTAAATACTTGCTAATGATTGGCATTATCAGGTACACTTGGCCAAAAGACCAGCTCAATCATGTACTTTTCTCCTTTGAAATCTAGGTGGGGGACCAAGAGAGTAGCTGAAACAGCTAGTGCATCTGCCCGGTCATTGAATTCTCTAAGAATTGTAGAGATGGTAAAAGCATCAAAGTCTTCAAGCTGGTCCTAGACTAGATTGTGGTAATAACACAATCTTTCATTCTTGGTCTGATACAAGTTCCTCACCTGGCAAACCACTAGTTCAACATCTCCTTTAGCATGAAGGAGCTTGATGCCTTTGTCTCGAGCAGCTCTCAGTCCAAGCAATAGAGACTCATATTTAGTTGTATTATTCATGTTGCTATATTGCAATTTATAAGATGAGGGAAAAATATCTCCTTGAGGAGATATTAACACAACCCTAGCTCCTGAACTAGTGGAAGAGCAGTTGCCATCAAATTCAAGAATCCGTACCTCATTTGATACTAATTCTTTTTTGGATTCTTCTTCATCCGGGGGTGGAGATACTTCCACACTTGCCTTGTGCTCAGCCAATTCCTCTGCTATTCTAGCTAAATGCATTTATAGGCTATCATCTACAGGAGCTTCATCAGATGTCTCATGAACTCCATTCGTGTACAAAAAGTAGTTACCCATGCCTGAAGACTCAAATAGAATTTGAGCTTCAGGTGCTGAGGTTTGGGTAACTACATATTTTACTTCCTTCTTAGGGAGCAACCTCTTCATAACACCTTTGACTAGAATCCTTGCCTCTGATAAATCCATGCTCAATTCACCTCCAACATCTCTACAGAAATTCCACCTAAGAAGGATGTCATATGATGCTGGGATGTCTGCTACCAAGATAGTCATCTTGATTCTTTTGTCTAGAAAGGCAACGAATGCAAATTGGGCATCTTTAATTTGTCCCAGTAAAGGCACTTGCTTGTTCTCCATGGAGACGCATCTACCAAATGTCTTGGTTAGTGTGAGGTCAAGGGATTCGACTACTTTAGCAGGCATGACATTGTCTGAAGCTCCAGAGTCAATGATGTAATTGTTCAGTTAATGTCCATTTATCAGCAATGAGACATAAAAAGGTTCAGTTCTACCAAGAGCAGCAGGGGGAGCAATGACAAGGTTGTTCCTGGTGGGTGTATTCCTGGCAGGATCATGTGTCACTTTGGGAATTACTTGTTCAATAGGGATGTTTTGGTTTTTAACACATTGAACTCATCTATCTAATTGCTTAGGATGGGACTGTAAAAATTCAAATTCAGACATTTGAATTTTGGTTTTCTTTATATGGTCAATGATATCAAATGTCTGGAACGAGCTAGGAGCAGAGGATGGGAGTTCCTCCTTTTGATTTTTGAAAGGGGGATGACTGGACTGCAGATTTGAAGTAGAAGGCATAGGGGTATTTGGGGTACTTACCTTTTTCACAAGCACTGGGTCCTTTGGCTAGAAAGGAAGAGTGGATCCCCGCTTAGCAATTGAAATTGCCAGTTGAGGTCGCTCCTCTACTTTCTCTTTATTAGATTGTTGAGCCAATTGATTCTTGGACTGAGTAAAAATAGCATATGACCCATCAGCTGCATTTCCTTCACTTTTGGGTTCATCTTGATAGTTCAGGAAACTAATATGGGAGTCACCCACTAATTCTTCTTCTTTCTCAGTGAAGAGATTAGTGTCATGTTTAGGGTTTAACTCAGGCTAGAATGAGAAGTCTGATTTGGCTTCAAGATATCCAATTGCTGAGTTAGTTGGAGGTGCTTTGAGGGCAAGGTTCCTCTGTGGAAGAGGAAGGTGATTTTGCTATCCTAGATTCTTGGCAGCATTGCCTTGGTATGCCTAATTTTGGAATGTCCTCCTAGGCATATCTCTATATGCAGGAACAGATGACATCCCTTATGTTACTTGCTTTCTAAGAGCTAGCATTTCATTTACTAGCTTTTGCACCATTGGGTCAGTGGTGGCTGTAGGTGAGTATTCAGAAGATGAAGAGGATTTACCTTTATTAGGGTCTCTCCTTATCTTTTCTACCAAGACAAGGTCATTGTCTACCTCAGTAGCCAAGTCCTAAGTAGTAACAAGGTCTATGTGTCTAGCCCGTCTCAGCAAGAAACTCACTTCAGGCAGTTGTGAGTTGATGAAGAAGCATTTGAGGTTCTAAGATGTCGGTTGGGTGACCATGGGAATCTTGTGCCTTAGATTGTCAAACTTGGAAATAAAATCCCTCATAGGCTCATGAGGCTCTTTCTTCATCTGAGTGAGCTGGGCCAACAAGGCATGTGCATCTTCTGTAGGCTTAAACCTAACTTCAAACTTGTCTTTTAGAGTGTCCCAATCAGTCACTGATCCAGCCTGTAGGTGGTAGAACCAGTCTACAATAGCACCTTATAGTGTCTCCATGAATAACCTGACTGCTATGTCTTCAAATTCCACCCTTATTATGCCATAGGCTATGCTGAAAGTTGTAATGTGTTCATCAGGATGAACTTTTCCATCACTGAAGAATTTGGAGAAATTTTTCTTTGAACTGTGTGGATGTTCATGCAAAGGTGGAGTCAAATTTAGTGGATCAAAAGAGTTACCCCAGGGGCCTTGAGCCATGATTTGATTATGTAAAAGTGGGATCACTAATCCAATTAGAGTGTGGATAGGCAAAGCTCAACTAGTAGCAAAATAATAAGCTCTGCCTTGTGGTGGTGACCTGGTAGGGCTAGGAGGAAGACTCCTAGTTCATCTAAGGTGAGGTTGTGGAGGAAACAACTTAAAATTACTCTGTTGCACCAACTCAAAAGTAGGGTCAACAACACCTTGGAATTTTTGGCCTCTAGTATATCATGGAGTTGCTAGATTGTAAAACAAAAATGGAAAAGGACTAGTCTTGCTTCAATTTGAAGCTTGAGGCTTCAAACTGCTTGTCCCTCCCCAACGAAGTCGCCAAAAACTGTTGGGTGAATATTTTATTGGCTAGCTAATTGGTGACCAAAATAGTTCCTATCACCACAACATAGGGAGATTGGTCATCCAATGTTATAGGTTTATCACATCTAAAGGGGACAGATCTCTCCTCTCATCAAGGGGAGGTTCCCTATAGATAAGTAAGAGCTATATATAATATAAATAAGCAGAAAATAACACATGGGGGTAGAATAAACCATCCATCTCTCTTCTTTTAGAGATGATGCTCACAGACAAAGGAGAAAATCCTGGTGGAAACACTGAAGGCACTTCTCTTCTTTCAGAAGTGTTCTTGCAATAAACAAGAGTTTCTTTCAGGTAGTGAAAGTAACTAGTGACAAAGAGTGTAGTAACCAGCAGGATGAAATAGAATGCAAAGTTTCCACCTCAACTACCCAAAGAGTATATCACAAAGGATAATGGGGGCACAAAGTCATCCTAGAATCCTCAACATAGAAATAAAAGAAAAACACACGCTGAAAACAATTGTGAAAACACAAAGTCTTCTCATAGTTGTTTTCAAAACACCTCCCTTTTTACCTTCACTAATTCTGCTTGTCAAATTAAATAAATAAGAATGCTTCTAGGAAACATACATAAGAACAATTTCCTAAGGTAGAGCAAGCCAAAAAAAGACAAAGTCTCCAAACAACTTGCTTTCTCATTTAGATAAAATGAATTGAAATTACAATCTAAGCTCAAAGTCTCAGTCTTCTTCTTTCAAAATGGGTAGAGTTTTGCTCTTGTAAAAAATGAAAAGTCTCCCTTCAATGATATAAAATATTATGTTATATAGAGGCAGAGAGAGGCCTAGCACTTTTTTTCATGGAGTGACCCATTCAGCACATTAATGCCTTGAATGCATTCTTGGTTTTATCATGCTAGAGCAGGGCAACTACTTTAACTATGGTGTGCTAGTTCATCTCCTTTGTCTACTCCTTATCCCAAATCACTCATTCCATTACCTGTTAGCCACACAATTGTTTATTCTACCTATATCTCAAAGAGGACAAGCAAATGGTGCTTTCAATGTTTGCAGGGCTTAAAAATCTACTTGATGAACTGCTTCACTTACTAGAAATAACTCCCACTGAGTTTCCCTCTTTGTCTCTTTCTCTTCTTGGGTTTGGCCTTAGGCTCTTTGAATGCATTTTGGTCTGCACCTTAAGTCTGCTAGAATCGATAGATACTTAAATGCAACCGATTTGGCATTCACAGGTCTTTCCTTGATTGAAGGATAACGGCTATCCAGTTGCTCTAAATTTGACATTCACAGACCTATCATTTTTTTGTAATGCAGGTGAGGACATGTGGCAGCTTTCACTCTTTGAAACTTCATTTCAAACTATCTCGGCATGTGACACTTGGTAGCTTCCATTGTGCTTTGATGCTTCAACCTTTTCTAGAGGGAACATGCCCTTTAGAGTCTTGAAAAAGGTTCATTTCATGTGTGTCAAGTGTCCCCTTGAAAGGGTATCCACCCTTTGGGATCTTTTAGGTGGCCTCCAGGATTTAATTCATTTGGAGGGCTGTTGGTCCCTTTATTTCCTTCAGACAAAATGTCTGAAGGAATTCCTTCAAACAATTTGTCTAAAGGAAGTTTCTTCCCTTTGATTCTATGTCTTTGCATTTGAGGGGGCTCCTTCATTTGAAACATGGTGAGTTCTGCCACATCAAAAAAGTGACACACATTATTTTCCACTAAATCTTACCAGAGACACATGGCATCTTCTACCGCTTCATACTGAAACATTCTACCATTGACACTTGGTGCTTTCCACTCTCAGGCTTTTACAACACCATAGAAATGTTTGGGGCTCAGTTAGGTTCTTAAAGATGATGACACTTGTCAGCCTCCACCAATCTCTTCAAGGGACACGTGGAATCCTTTTCCACTCCTCTAAAATGAAGTATAATGGGCTCAGCTGACAACACTTGGCAGCATCCGCTTGACCCTGGCTTTTGTGCACACTTCTTTCCTTAATTGAGGTAGTCTTTGAACCTTTGAACCCAATGTGTTGAACCGATTTAAAGTTGAACCTATTGAATTGATAAACCTAAATGGTTCAAGGTTCAATGGTTCAATCCTTGTTTTGATGTTCACCGACAGACCCTTTTTGATTGAACTAAGGTGTTGAACCAATCCTAAAGATGACTGAGTGTTGGAAACTGGTTCTTCTGATTAGACTCACTTGTAGAAGCCTTTGAACCTATGAACCTGCTAATCTCTTTACTAAAAAAAGCTTGAAAAATGAGGAATTTGAAAGCTTAAAACAAATTTTTTTAAATGGAAGGGACAATTTTGGTTTTGCAAGGCCAAAATGGTCAATATGTTGGCCCAAAAAAATGAGAAGTCATTTTTTGGGGACAACAAAACCCATACGGTAATTGTAACTTCCAGTGAAAGTTTTATAAGCTTTCATTATATCTATAAAATTAACCCAAAGTAATACAAAATAATATTTTTGTGTGAAAAAGTGTTCGCAATGCAATTTATTTGATTATTCTAGCATTTACTGGGATCAACAGTGGTATCAAATCTTGGAAATTTAAAGAAGAGGAGAAAGAAGGATATGCATACATCATTTGGTATGTAGCATGCAAGTTACTTTGGTATGTTAAATACAACTATAGCATCCCAAGCTCAAAATCTCAAATCTTTTATTTCATTTAGATAATCTTCAATAGAGAATTCATACAAGGTTTTAGTTAGTGACTCCAAACCTATCATAGAAGACGGCCTATGAAATATTTGAAATTATTTGGCATTCAATGTCCATCTTCAAGGGAAAAGTAGACCCATAAGTATTTGATATAATATTGTTCTTCATTTTTATCTGCTGATTTTGGATATTTTTTTGAAGGATTTTAAGTGGGTGTGATGTGATAATGTCAATCTTGATGCCAAAAAGGTCAAAATATTATGGATTGTGAATGCCTCCTACTTGGTGGGATAATGACTGCTTAAGTGGATCCATCTTTTGTCTAGTTATGAGTGTAATCTCATTTCTCCTAAATCTATATGCATAGATCATTTGAAGCAATACCCATCTAATCTTTACATATAAAGTTTTTTTGAGAATCAAATTTGATTAGAGAAATACTAAGCATCATGGCATTTATAAAACACAAAATACATACAAAACAAAATCTAGCATTTACTGGTTTGATCAAAGCGTTGAGGAATATTATAAGTAAGCTAACCCTCCTACTTCATCATTTTCATTGACACCATAAAGCAAATCAAACTATGGACATTAATTAAACTAATTGCTTATGTGAGCCTTCATACCTACTACTCCTGCTACCTTTTTCATCAAGGAAGAGATTTGGAAGCATTAGCTAGCATATGATGAGATATTGAGGCACACTAAAATAAAATATTAAAGTTTTCAAATCCCTAAAAGTCATCATGGCCTCCACCCATTAAAGTCCCTAATGAGAATAAAAAGCAAAGTACATTTTGAGAACATTTTATACATCATAGTAAAAAAATTTGATACAAGTTTTACCATATTTTTTTATTATATTTCACTTGAAAACTAAGGCTATCTAGAATTTGTTACCATTCTTACACTTGGATTGTTCAAAAAACAAGATGGCTAGATTTATTTTGTTAGTTCTTTGTACAAGTGGAGATACAAGGTTCAAAACCCATTGGTACATCTTTTTGATGAAACTAAGTATTTTGATCTTATTTTTTGTACAAAGGGGTTATAAGATAATATTCTATTTTCAAAAGTCTTTGTAAAGAGAAGAGGTGACATAAATGTGTAAGTCAACTAAACACTTGCAATGCCCATTGAAACATTTGTGACCAGTCATTTGTTTGTGTAAATGTGGTCATGTGACCAACAAATTTATAGGTTTTTGGGAATTTTAAATAGAACAACATGTTTTATTTTATGTTTTGAAGTTTATATATATGATTTTTATGACAAATGTATTAAATTATGTATAAAAACGCATTATCAGTGGAAAATAACACCTTTCAAATGATAATTTTCATAATGCCACCTCATTCTTGTGTTATCTACAAACATCTCATCCTTTATAGGTCCATCAATATCCTAATAATTGACAAAGTGTAAGTGTCAAAATAGAGGATGGAGGATCCTTAGAGGCTGGACAACAATTACCCTCTCTAGTTAGATATTCACTTGGAGTTTAGGTTCATGCTTGAATACCAATTTTGGCTTGTGCTCTTGATTTTAGTTCCATTTTCTACTTTCTATATCTGATATTCATGACATGGAGTGGATAGAGTTAGTTGTTTTTGTTTCTCTCAATGTATGGCTTCTCACCTCTCAACTAATAGGGGGAGAAGATTTAGGCATTGGTTAGACTTAGATTAATCATCATTGATAGTACAAGTTGATAAGGGTTGTTAGTACCAGAAGTTTTGAGCAAATCTCATTAGTATTTATTGGGCATCAGGAAGATGTGCCATATAGAGTACATTTTTATCACTTGGATGGGTTTTTATGTGGGACCTTATGTGGGTTAATGTAGTTGGACATGTATGATCATGTTCTACTATAATATAGTATGATGATAATTAGGGATGAGCAGGCCTTGATCATGTTCATTAGGCATTTTTTTCACAACTCATAGGGATGGGCTTCTTTATCGAGTGACATTGGTTAGTGACAAAGGTACAATACACCACTTGCAGTTGTAACATAGATCATTTGATGGATTCAGAGTCATTGATCTAGTTCATTCATCTACTATACCCCTTTGGATCAAGGGGAGTTTCTTGGGTCATTTATGATCCATGTGGTATTTACTTAGTTTATTTATTATCTTAGTTTTTTAGATTAATTGCTTTAGTTATTCAGGGTAGTTGAAACCTGTAAGGTAGTTATAACTTCTAGTGAAAGTTTTATAAGCTTTCATTGTCTTTGTAAAATCAACCCAAAATAATACAACATAATATTTTGTGTGGAAAAGTGTACTCAATGCAATTTATTTGATTATTCCAGTATTTACTGGGGTCAACATGTATTTTGTATAAATCAAATCTCTATGTTTATACCGAAAACTAATAACTAAATTGATTTTTAATATGTTTTCACTTGACCCACTGTCCACCATAACACTTTTTATGATTAAGGATCCATTGGTAGAATCATCATCAATAATTTCATGGTCACAAAAGTAATTTTAGGCCATTTTACTTTGATATTTATAAGTGTACCAATAAGCCCATCTATAAGATAAGTTTCCTTAGCTATATGATCATATAAAACCAAATGAAGATGTGCATTATAGGTCATATGTAATTTGGGATTAGCCTTGGTTTCTTATGCCTTATGCTTTAAAAGTGGATGAGTAAACACCTTCAAGTTTTCATTAGATTATGCAACCAAATCATTAGTAGGTGTGTTATTACAATTAATCTCAATAATATTATTATCAATTATGTCTTAGATCTTATTCTTAAACCAAATCATTTATTAGTCAAATGTCTTGTGGATCTATGCCAATCACAATATATGTTGGTATCAAAACTCTTATGTTGTGGCTTTGTCATTTCAATTTCCATAGTTGGAGGAAGGATTTTGTGGTTACATTCATGTAACCTTTACAACACCATACGAGAAGGTGATGATAGTCAAAAAATAATCTCCATTGAGGAGAAGAAAGGATAATCTTGTTAGTAGGTTGTGAAACCACATTAACTTTTGTTTTAGCCTCATTCTTAGTATCGCTAGTCTTTTCTTTGAAAGATGATTTTATTTTAAATTTATCATTAGGATATGTTGGATTATTTTTAATATAATATAATTTTTTCATGACAAAAAACTTGACCTCATATTATTTGGTTATATGGCATATGTAATTCTTATATTTGGCACAAGTTAACAAAGCTAAACACTCAATAAACCTTTATAAACTTAATTCAATGATATCATTTTATAATTCATTCAGGAATATTTACATAGTGAGAGATAGTATCTTATAAAGGACTTTCATCCCTTATTACAAAGGAGTTAATCCTTATCAATGATAACTAAGCCATCCCCATAATATCTCTATCTTTATCCCATATGCCTCTCACTCTTTTATTCTTTCTTACAACTTATATATGTGATTTGTTCTCACAAATCACTCACATTGCATTATAATATTCTATACTCACCTAAATATACTAACCCAAACAAAGTATAATGTGAGCACTAACATATTTTTGCTAACATTACCCTAGTGTGAACCTGGGGAAAACATCAATCTCGTGCTTACAATGTGTCACTTTGATAATTTCTCATGAACTAGATGATTTTTTTTTAGAACAACCAAAAAAATCAAGGATGGTTTTACAAGTGGTTAACCAACAACCAAAAAGGATGGTTTTATAAGTAATTAACCAACAACCAAATAGGATGGTTTTATAAGTGGTTAACCAACAACTACAGTATCATGATGTTTTAGTACTTTTATCAAACCTCATCACTATCTTATATCATGAAAAAATATATAGAAATTATGCTCACATATTACAAATTTGAAAAATAATAGTAATTTTGTTCTTATTCACTACCACACAAAACACACTAAAACAAATTGCCACCAAATTAGAATGCAACCCAATCATTGGTGACTGACAAGAGTACATTGATATTCTTACTTCCTCTATTGCCTCCATCCTCCTATTTGATAATACTCACTTAACAAGTTTTGATATGAAGGTCATAGACATATCTTTTTTGAAAACATATACCCCCATAAAATTGACATAATTAATATAAGGACATCAAGTTCTCCCATTAATATGTCCTTTACAAGGAAAGTAAATTTTAACTCTTGATTTTATCTTGACTAATAGATAAAAAAACACTAATTTGATCTCTAAACTTAATGAACATAAAATACAATTGCATCCTAAATAATAAAAACTTATTAAGACTCTAGAATAATAATTAAACACTACAAAACATATTGACTCGACCAAAAATACATCATTGACTAAATTTAAATACAATTCTTTTCAGACTCTTCTAATAAACTAAGAAACAAATAATTTAAAAGATTATGTAAACAAAACTACATAGAATACCATGTGTTATGCAAAAATTATTTTGTCATTATCTTTGTTGCTGAAATTTTACAGTTATTGCCATATAAAATTTTAACTAGTAGATGGAACAAAATAGATTGGGTAAGTCTAGCATTGAAGTTATCATAGATGCATGGAATGGAGACAAAAGTAAGATTTCCATTATTTTTGAATACTTCTAGGTGTAGGAATATATATAAGATGCAAAGGGCTACGCATTTAAATTAGAAACTCCAATGTGTTGCACACATGTACAAGGAAGAGACCGTGTTGAAAATGTAAGTAGGACATGCTTAGATCTCATGCACACAAGGATATATGGTCTATTGATGGATATAGAAGACAATGCACACCATATTTAAAGTCGTAGAATATCTATTGCATCAATGGTGGATCTTCACTTGTAAATATTGATCATTCCAAGAAATATTTAATTTTGATGACCAAAAATTGAAGACCATGATGTAGATTATGTGGTGATGAGAAAGATCAGAACATAACATTTAACTAACTTCAATAACATAGCATGTGTACCATAGACTGCAGACATTATAGAATAGTCATGCATTCCTACACATAGTTTTATGATCCAAATAAAATGATTATTCTTTTACATCAAACATCCTCCTTTACATGAGCATCTACAAATTATTTATTGACATTTGCGATGAATAAGTTCAGATATCAAGCAAAACCTAAGTTGTGACCACTATGGTGATGTAACAGCTCCACATAACTTGCAAAGCCAAGAAATATTTTAACCTAATCAAAATAAGCTCAATAAATAATAAAATTTATACTATCTACAATGATAATATCAAAAAATAAAATTCATAAATTGAGGCAAGGGAAAAATAATTTAACTGCCCCATTCAATCCTCAGGCTACCATACTTCTCTGATAACAAATATTATATTTTATACAATTTAAAAAAACTAGACACTTAGTAAATCTTAAAAAAATAGCAAACCTTAAAAAATTTAATTCAATGATATCCTTTACTAATTTATTTGGGATATTTACATAGTGATAGTCAATCCGTATCAATGATATCCAAGCCATCTGCATAATCTTTCTATCTTTATCTTTTATCTTTTTTATTTGTTTATTTTCTCTTATAATTTATCTACGTGATTTATTTTCACAAATGACTCACATTAAATTATAATAATTTATATTCACATAAATTCACTAACTCAAATAAACTATAATGTGAACATTAACATGTTTTTCCTAACATTCATCAAAATATTAAAAATATTTAAACATAATAAACTTATGAATGACTGAGAGTATGATTTAATTAAATATATATTATAATTCCTTGTCAACCATAGGATTGTTCAATTTTTAAATCATAATATTGTAATGAAACACATAGTCACTAATAGGCTCATTAAGTCTTTGTAAGATTTATGCAATTTAAGCATGGAATAAATTTTCACTAATGTTAAAAAAAAAATGAGCCAAGAATTGGTTAGCCAAAGGATTAAACTCATTTACTGATTAAAAAGGAATCTTGTAAAAGACCATCACAAGGCATAGTCCTTAAAACTCCTAGGAAAAATCAATGTTTGTAACTTGTCATTGGTTATGTAGTCTAAACATGTTATGTGGAAGGCTCTAATATATTGTTCTAGGTCATCTTGACCATAAAATGGTGTAATTTAAGAGTAAATAATATTATAGGTAAGGGATAGATGAAAATATTTGAGACCAAAAAGTTATGTAATAATGCTTGAGAGTTTTTGGTATGTCCTGCTCTTTATAAAACCTTGTGTTATTTGATCAAACTTGACTTGAAGATCAAAAATTTGTATAAGTGTTTAGTTTTTAGGATTAGTAGCCACACTAGATAGATTAGTAATAGATAGTGTCACATGATTTTTAGGCCTAGAACACACATATGATAGAGTATGAAGTGTAGGAATATCCATATATATCTGAAGAGTGAATTGGTGCCCTCATAGTAGGAACAATATGCATCACTTGTGTAACCATAAGTGTAAACATATGATAAGTGTAAGAGATTGTATTCTTAACACCTAATGTAAGATGTAAGCATTTAAAAGGTGAATTAGAATCATTATTACTTTTTTCATGTGGATCCTTAGATGTGGTTTGTTAAATTATTTTTTTCTTTTCATCTCTAATTATATGCAACATTGCTTCAATCATATGGGTATTTAAGTCAGTATATTATTTAAGTTCAACCTATTACACATAATTAAAGAGGCCATGAAAATCATTATTATCTAATATGTTATGACCAATATGCATATCAAAATAATAAGTATGCACATCATTTTTATCTTTCATTGTATCCATATTAAGGTTTGTAAAGGTTATATAAGCCAAAAATCAAAACCCTAATAGAAGAAAGGACCTAAGGATAAACCCTGCGAGGGGATAATTATAGAACCTTAATAAATTTTTGAAACCCTAATGTAGAATTAAAAATAGGGTTTTTTAATTCAAATAAGTGATCAAGTTTACAAAAATATTTTGTATCTAAGACATAAAATAATTGAAATTATGCACTAATTAATATTATAGAATATACAATAACAAACATGATAATCTAAATTGAAAAGGGTAATTGATATTGCAACTACTTGATTTAGAAATGAAAATAAAATAAAGGCATGATGTATGTAGTTAATTATTCATTAATGTTGCTCATAAAATCTTTCAAAAAAACTATTAATGATTTGTATGTGCTTATTCAACTTCTCATATAAAAAAATAGCTGAAACCCTTCTTAGATGATGCTGATAAAGTCATTCGCCTATGGCACATGGTACTATCAAGTTATATTAGTAGTGTCCTTATGTTTAATGGGGGTTTAAAAATTCTAGGATCCATGCTATTGTTTATGTAATTTGGTTCTAAGTGTTGAAAGTTCTTGAATCTTGCATTCAAATAATTATCTTTTATATTTTTCATCCAAACCCTAAGTGTGTTTGATTGACTAGGAGATTCCCTTAAAAATGGGTTAGTGTTTTGTGTCATAAATCCCAACCACTTCATAATAAATGGTTGATAATTTTATACATTATATTACTATAAATAAGGATTAAAACACACATATTTATCCCACTTATATGTGTAAAACATTGTGAATAATCTAGAACATAATTCTATCTTTTGATCTTTGATACTTGTCACCATGAAAATATGAATTTTTTAATTAAAATTTGGCTCTATGTACTACTCTAGGGATACTCATTTGATATTTTTAGATGTGTATATGACATTTCATAATGTTTCAATAGAGTGCTAGGTGATATCTAAATGTTTATAAGACTTTGCCAAGATTAAAATAACCTTATGGGTGATTTGTATTTATAAGTGACTCTTCATTAATTTTTCACTATGACCAACACATGAAATGTGTCTCTACCAACCTAATGGAGCCTTCTTAATTTTTAAAATAGTCCTTAAGGGCTCTTGGACACTACTAATAGAGTAAGACACTTGTAGTAATCAACACTATCCATTTATACCAGTACTATCCTAGAAGTGAAAAATAAAGATTAAGGATTTTATATATAGAGAATGAGTGTCTCAGATTCTAAATGTGTTCATGTTTATACTAAATTGATCCTGAATACAAATGTCTGGTAGATAAATGTGGTGAAGATAGTATATGGGTAGATAGATAGAGGGAAAGTGTCCTCAAGATTTAAATTATATATGCATTTCTAAAGTGTGTCAAATTATGTCAAAGTTTATTTTACAAAAGTTCCAAAGACCAAATTTGAGTGTCTATACTGACCTAATCACCCCTCAAGGTGATTTTATGTTGTAATTAATTCTTATCATGCCCTAATTAATTAAATAAATCTATTTTTCATGTATTTTTTTGTATCTTATTATCTAAAATAATTACTTGCCTTTGTTCACCTTCTATAAATTCTTGAATGTCCATTGGTTACTTTTTAGGTTGACGATGTGGTGTATAATCATTATAGATTACATGGGATACATTGAATTTATTATATTTTTAAATATATGAAGTTGGACATATGGATTCCAATGGTTTTTTATTATATTTATCAAATGTAATGACACTATTGTCTATAAGTTCCTCAAATTTTTATTATAAGGCATAACAATAGTCCTCTTTATGCCCATGTATTCAATGATAGTCAAAAAAGGAACTTTCACCCACTCATGTTAAATCATATGCATGGTGATGCCTAATAAAAGGTACTATGATTAACCTCCTATTAAGTAGCATTCATAATATGGCACTTGGTTTATCGTTGAGTAGGTTGTTTAAAAATAGAAGGGTTAGGGATTTTGAAGTGTGTGTCCTTATTACTTGCCTTATATGTAGGTTCAATCTTATATGGAGAATCAATTTGGATGATTATTCTTTGGAATTTAAGGTGTCATAATAAATGGTATGTGAAAGTAAAATATCACTCTCATAATGGAGTATTTCTATAGAGGAATTTATTCTGTAAGTCATTTGGTTTATATATCAAGCTATGTATTATATTTTTTGACCTTAAAATTCAATCCTTAATGGGTTCATGTTGGTCTTGTTGAAGGTTTTTGAGGTGATTTAATTTTAACTTATGACCTTTATTAGTGTTTGAATGAGATAATAAATCCACTTCTAGTTTGAATAAAAAATATATAGACCCACTAGGTTGGGTGTAGAGTCAATCTAGGACAAGTACTTTTAGACTTCAGTGGAAATATTTTAGTAATACTACCCCATCACATGCATATTTTATAAGGGAAGATAAAAGGTGTGACAAGTGGGTATGGGTATCTCTGCGTCCATCAAATAAATGTAATTTATGCATGAAAAATACTCTTGGATAAGGATGATTGATTATTATACATACTATAAGTTATCATTATATAATAATGTGATCAACCTAAACATTAAATGCTATTGATTCTAAGGTTAGTTCACTCATTTTTAAGGTCACATATTTCATGAATTTTGAATACCACATGACTAGTGGGGATGGTCATAGATTGGAAAGGTGATTTCATAGGTCTCATTTCACCATCAATCTCAAACATGGTGGTAAAATATTCATTAAAAGTAGAAGTATGGAAATCATAAATAGAATTATGAGGTATAGAAACATTATATAATGAGAAGTAACATGTGTGTCATATATCCATTTCTTTAGTGTGTCTATACAACATTGACCATGTTCATTCATAATATTACTAGTATGAATAAGTGTATGTGCTTATTCCATTTTACTGTGTAATTTTTTTCTACCTTAGGACATAAGTTTTCATTGAAGGGGAAGAAGAGTTAGACTCTTATATATGAATTACAAGATTAATTTATACCACTTATTATTTTATACCATTGTATAGGGATAAATCACTAGCATGCTAATATTAATTATAATAATTCACATAATCATTATTATCCATGTCATCATTTGGATGGTCATTTGTAAATTCATTAGTATAATTATAAGGCACAACATGTGTAGAAAACAAAAATAATATAGGATGAGACATTACAGGGTTTGAATATTTTTCAAACATTATAATGAATGCAACACCTAAGAGGATAAATAATAAAACCACAAGTTGTAACCCTAATAAAATGGAAAAATTGCAAACCCTAAAAGGAAAGAATAGAACCTTGATGTCTAAGGAAACCTAGAGTTATTATATTCAAATCAATAATCAAGTTAACCAAAACTTTTTGCTTATTTTAAACCTAAGTAAAAAATATGATAAACTATATGATGATACATATTAAAAAAATAAAGGCCATAAAAACAATAATCTAAAATTAAATGAACTAATAAATATATCAACGACATGATTTAGAGTTAAAAATAAAATATAAGGATGAGAAACTTAGCATTTTTATATAGTTTATCACTTAGAAAGGTTTGCACACAATATGGAAATTCCCAAAAAAGCTTCTTCAAGTTGCTTGGTGAAAATTAGGGTCTAAAGAGCTACTTGGACACATATGGTAAATTCAAAACCTTGTGGTAAATAACACTATCTAGGTTTACTAGTAGTTTCCCTAAGGATTTCAAGGCCTAAAAGTTTTAGGGTTTTTTTGCCTATGTCTACAATCCACTTTTTTATTTGAGTAAGCCCTTCAATCCAATGTAATGATGCATGTTTTTATTCTCCTTTCTCCAAACCCTAAATTTTCTTGATTAACCATAGTATTCCATTTAAAAATGGGTTAGTATTTTGGGTTGGACATCCCCAACCACTCCCCACTAAATATTTGAGTGTTTCCTACTTTCAAATACTTTGAGGAGGGCTCAAACCACATGTAGTTCTACAACTTATGTGTGTGTGTGCAAAATCATGAACAATATAAAATGTACTCCCATATTTTGATCTTTGACATTTGGTACCATGTAACTTTAACATATTTGTTTTCATAAATGGATCTATGTATTGCTTTATTAGTACTCTAGGAAGATTTCATGTGTATATGCCTTTATAACAATGATCTCCAAATTGATAAAAGGTGTGTAATGACCTATAAAATCACTTATTTATATAGGTGACTCTTCATCTATTTCCCACCATATCCAACCATGAAACATATCTAGGCCAACATAATTAGTGATCCCATATTTAAAATTTGAATTTATACATGACCATGAAACTACCATAAAATTAGGACACTATTGGTAGATAACAATATCCAGGTTTGCTACCAATGTCATAGGCTAAAAACCCTAATAGTGTTTTGTCATTTCTTGGAGTATCTGAGTCATATACAGGTAAGTAAATAGTCTTTTTGTAGTATTTTGAGTATTATAAATTGAATTTTCATATTATCACTGACATGAAGTTATCATACATTCAAG
>JARHVA010007199.1:732500-734335 GCA_037957365.1 Torreya grandis | reverse complement strand
TAAAATAATAATATATGAAAATAAATAAATTCATTTATCTTGCACATAGACTAAAGCTTACATCTAAGAAAATATAAAAATTAGCATTCGCAATCTTACTCTAGATTTCAATTTCTAGTAATGCATGCTTAAAAAAACTCAATAAAAAGGATAAAAATAATCATCTCTCTCTCTCTCTCTCTCTCTCTCTCTCTCTCTCTCTCTCTCTCTCTCTCTCTCTCTCTCTCTCTCTCTCTCTCTCTCTCTCTCTCTCTCTCTCTCTCTCTCTCTCTCTCTCTCATTTTAGTACATTTCATTTTTTTTGTATTTTCATTTGATCAAGCAATTGAATTCAATTGTATTTACTAAAACTTTGTCAAAATATGCACAAGTATAAAAACAATTTTAAATGAAAGCCTTTCCATGAAAATAACAAGGAAAAGTACTTGATTACACATTAAAAATGGCAATCACTTTCCTCTCAATGCATTCAATACAAGATTTATGCTTACATATTTATAACCTACCTCTATTTACCATTGAATGGCACTTACTGAGCATCCCTATCCCCATATAATAAGTCCATTTCTTAGAGTTATTTCTCATGTTCAAGAAATTATAGTCTACATTGATATCAATTATGAAATCGGACTTTAATCCTTTCACTCCTCCCATATCCCATAGGTTATCATTAGTCAAGCCAAATCCTTAGATGATAAATCTAGGCCTATAGTCCCTTTAGTTAGACCCCTTTGTAATCTTCCACACTATGTAAACAACCATGAAATCTAAGTCTTCTATTTTATATTTCCTTTGTCCTTGGGTCTAGCCTCATACTATTTTATTTAGTCTACACATTATATTTCATTTCATCTATTTTATCAATCAGACCTTGAGAAGTCAAGTGCATAAGTTAACATGTTGCTTTTAACTTTCACACAAGACTATCAATAAATAACGGATAACCTATATATTTATATAGTCCTATGGTAGAGCTGTGAGGAGTTATTCCAATGCCATTATTTTATGTATACTTAATTAAATTACATAATCAAAGAATTACATAACCTTAGGCAAGATGAAAAGACCGTAGAAGAGTATGACGTACATTTATAAAGTTTATATAATTATGTGGCATACATCTATGATGATCTAAAGAATATTAATTATTATCTTAGTGTAATTTAAGCTACTATTTAGAACATAGTATAAACTTTTTCTCAAACTAATCTAGTGTATGTTGTGATAAAGGCATGATTGGATAAGTAAGAGGTCACAAAATCCAAATTATAAGAGTAGTATAAGGCCACAAATTTGACAAAGAATAAGGTATTTTATCCTCATCCAAATGGTGGTTTGTAATGCAATAAAACAAAAAAAGAGCGACATGGAAAATAGTATCACCTAACACATGGACATTGAGGAAGGAAATAAAATATTTGAACCCCTAATTCCACTAGTGATGAACCAAATAAAGGAAAATAAATTTCATTATAAAATAATTAAAGTGTGAGAATATATGTAATTACTAATGGGCAGTAGAATTTCAACACTATATATTGTTTCATTCGTGTTTGATCATATTTTGCTCGGTACTGACCATAACCTTAATAAATGTCACTGACTCAAGATCCATAATTTGTTTTTAGTAATAATGGTCATAACCACTAGATTAATGTAGTTATTAATATTCCTAAGATTAGCACCAATCTATTATGGCTAATACATTAGGTGAGATTGATTAAAATATTATGTATGTTTTGACAGATTCATGTGTAACTAGTTATTTTATTTCACTAATTATTGTTGGAATGTGTGGCTTAGCAAGCATGAATCTTGAAGACCCAAAAATTTAG
>JARHVA010007199.1:700000-727500 GCA_037957365.1 Torreya grandis | reverse complement strand
GTGGAGTTTTGAGGAGTAACTGCAATTATATGCAAATTGCAAAAGGGAGAAGAAAGTCTGATTAGGCGAGGAATGCATGTGTAAAATGCACATCTTAAATATGAAACTTGTAAAGTGTTATCCCAGCTCTGAAACCCACTATAAGTGGACGAGTCCACTTGGGAGGTTGGAGTAAAACGCAACAATTAAAAGGTTAAGGTTTCAAACATTAACAGATTGACCACGTAAGAATAGGCACCACGTTGGAAAAAGGTTTTGAACAAATATGATTCCACGCTATAAGTTACCTGCCCACGTGGGGCACAAGGAATAAAACAAAGTTTAAGTTTTGCTTAGGCATGGGAAAATGCGTGCTACAAGGAGAAGGCTGGAGGAATTTTGAAGTCAGACAAGAAGTTTGACGAAAGCGAAAATTACGAATGCAATGGAAAAACTTGTCAAAAGCATGTTTTAAATTTGCAAGTTGTAAGTTATTGATTGATCTCCCAAACCTGCAACATATGGTCCAGGTCAATAAAGATAAACGATGGGATTGGCGGGCAGGAATCAATGCATAGATAACAAGTATTTAAAATGCAAGTTGTCAATTGCATGACCAACAAAGAAGCGATGACAGAGAATGTGAGATAAGATGCATCTTAGCAAGTTCGCTAAATTGAAACTTGCATGCTATGTTCCTGATCCTGCAACAGTCAACATAGCATAGGTGGATGGTGGAGAATGGAAACCCAGATGCAATTTTCAAGTTCACCAACTTGGAAAGTGTGTGTACATTCCCGGATCTCGTGGGAAAGACGAGAATGGTGGAGAAAACATTTGCAAATTTTAGTTTTAGAAAATACATATTTAAAAATGCATATAGGTTTCCCAAACCTGCAGATTTCAAAAAAGAGGATCCAATGCTTAAGAATCTTTTGACACGTGTTGACATAAAGTCCAGCGGTCACCTAGGGGCAAGTAATGAATACATGAGGGCACATCCTATTTCATCTCTTTGTTGTCGGCTGTGTGTTTTTGGGCGTGGTTGTGTTGAAGTCATTTCTAGGGATGACCGCATGAAATACATAGCTAGAGTGTTATGGGTCGAATGAGTGTATGGTATTGTAAGCAAGAGTGTCTATTAAAAGGGGATATTCTTGTAGATTTTCAGATAAACAAGCTGCCTCTTGTTATATCAATAATTTATACATTTACTGGACTTCTAAAACATGATAAGACATCAATTTTGGCAAGAGGTGTTGTGAAATCCATTCAATATCTTTACGATGTTTTTACCCATGCTTTTTCAAATGATGTAAGAGAGCATTACAATACCTGGAGAATCTTGGGAGAAGCAAGGAGGGAGGGAAGACTTTTCTCAAAGCTTGAATGGCATAAGTACTCTAGACATAATGGAACATAGCAAGCAAGGACTCTAATGCCAACATTCCAAGGAACCTAGAGGTAAGACACCAGTTAGAAATTTTTGTAAAATTAATTGTTCAATGAAAATGGCACCTGCAAGATCTATATGTGAGATGATTTTGTTCAACGTGTTTACACCATACTACATCAAGATTGTAAAAAAAGAAAATGAAGATGGAATCACGACTATTTTCTATCTTCAAAAAATATTTCCATGTATTTCAGATGAATGGAAAAACTTTATGGAATGAAAGGTTATTGCTAGCAATGGTGATTGGCATTATCTCCTACATTCAATGAGAATAACTCCTAGGGATGCAAGTTACATAGGCATGGCATCATTTTGTTTTGTGCTAAGGCCTAAAACCAGTTGCTTCATTTTGTCAAGTGGAATATTGTTTGAGCAGAAACACAAGATTATTTGATCAAAAGGGAAATG
Organism: Torreya grandis; assembly: GCA_037957365.1. Lineage (NCBI taxonomy): Eukaryota > Viridiplantae > Streptophyta > Pinopsida > Cupressales > Taxaceae > Torreya > Torreya grandis. Next base: position 725,657 of record JARHVA010007199.1, on the reverse strand, counting down.
AGGGACCACCATGGGTTATGGCCTCTACATAGGGGTTTCATTGTTTATGTTAACTTGTTTAAAGGATCCAAAGACAAAATATTTTCAATATGTTTATGAGATAGAACTTGATAATGGGAGTAGTGGGAATAATGAATATGCAGAGTCCCCATCAAAGCTACGGTCAATAAGGATAATCAGTTTTCAAAATGTTATCAATCTTATTTGTTATAAATGTCCATGAAATAAGGGTAATACAAATTTTTGTTGGAGAATGGTTCAGATCTAAATGCATTGTGCACAAACAAAGATAGATTTTTATGTTGAAGTAAATAATGGCTAAGGAAAGGGTTAGCTTCTAAAAATCTTATACAAGGTACTCTGCTTAATCAGGTTGGAATGGAGACATGTTGAAAGTCAAGAAAGGGTAAGTTTCAAAAGTTGCAAATGAGGCTCCAAAGTTTGTGGGAGATGTTGGTGGGAGAAGCAATGTGCAAAAAAATGTTTTCAAAATGCAAGTTGCAATATCTAATCCAACTTCCTACTCCCATTTGTCAACTCAGCATGAGAAAGTCAAATCAAATGGAAGTCTAGGGAGATTTCAGGGATGGATGCAATTTTGCATATTTACAAATGTGAAAATTGCAAATTACACTCAGATCTCCCAAACCTAGTAGTCAATGCCAGTCAAACATGACGTCCCAATTCAAAATAAAACATTCAAGGAAAATTGCAATTTTTCATTTATGCTAATTAAAAATTGCACTTCAAGCTCTAAAGCTTGTGAGGGAACTTTTTAGATGATCTACAACACCATAATACAAGTTATGAAATTAAAAATTACAAATTACGCTTGAGGTTCCCAAATCTATTAGGGAACTTTTGAGGGGAACTACAACTGCGAATTTCAAGTTGTAAATCTACAAGTTACAAATGTGTTGTGGAGCTTTGGATCCTGACCATACAAAGAAGGTGTAAAAATCTGAATTGGACTCAAAGTTTCCCATAAGGCTAAAATGTGAAAAATAATGCACTTGAACATTAAAAAAGGTTTGGAAACAACCCTAAAATTCAAAATGGAAAAAAGCAAAGTGTTTTAAGGCACATTAAAGGAAAAGGTGAAAAAGGTAAAAGAATAGACAAATCTTTCCATTTCTCAAATTTTGCTTGTTATAACAAATCCATGGGAGAACTATAAAAGGTTTTCAAGGTCAAGGTGGGCCATTCCAAAGAAGATTTATCAAATAGTCAAGGATCTAGATTTTTCTAATGCCATCATTACAAGGTTAGGGGTATTCTTTGGCATTCACAAGAGTAAAGGTAGTTCTCTAGGAGATTCCAGCTGTACAAATGATTGGTCAAAGGCATGTCTAGGTAGTTTCACTTGAAGACAAAGAATTTATTTGGCTTCCAAATAAATATTCTCCTTCAAGCTCTAATGATATGCATTTCCAACCAAGAAATCAAAGGTTTGTTGCAAATATACATCTTTACATGTAGAGGCATCTACAAGAATCATTTTCCTTGCAAAGGCATGAAGATTATAGGCATGGTAAAGGAGCATATTCCAGATGGAAGCATCTTCATATAACTTTGAGGGATGCCTATAAGTTTAAAATATTGAAAATTATAACACATTTTCTTGAATTACAAAAGTTGTGAGAAAAAAGTATAAAAAGAGGGCTTGTCCTCTTATCAAAATTTGTTATTAGTTTTTTTGCTTTTCCTAGGTCTAGGCTCTTCCAAATTTTAAGATCCATTGTTGTGTATGAATTTTGTCTCTATTGATAAGGTGGTTAAATGTGTATAGCCGTTATCAAGATCTAAGAGCATGGTAATATGTCTCCCATGTTCAAGGAGAAAACTCACCATGCTTGTCCCCATGGCAGCATTCTGAAACAATAGTGTATGTAATATTTTATTTCAAGCTAATGGAAAACACTTGTGGTTTTTACTCTTCCCTATTGATGAAATACAGTAATATGTTTTGTAAATTTTTTTGATTGGATATCTTGTTTAATGCTTATGAATGGTTGTCATCTTTGGGATGGATCTAGGTTATAAACCCCTTTCTACATTGTGATTTGAATATATGTTGTTGATAACCTCTTAGGGGCACCTTGGGTTCATACATTTAATAGGAAAAAGTATTTGAAATTCTAATTGTAGTCTATGCTTAAGGTGTCAAGATTTTTTTGGTATTTGCATTTTATTGGCACCAATAGATGTAAATCACTCCTAGTAGTTTCCATGTCTTGTTTGTCAGCATTTTTCAGCTTTGTAAATGAATAATGTCATGTATGTCGAAATAATTTCTTATATTTCAAGGCCACAAGCACACCACTCTCTTTTATAACTATCCTAACTAATCCTACCTTGTTCTACCCTATAAATAATACATATTGTTACATATGTCAAGTGTTATTTGCCTACAAATGCATAAAAATTGATTACTTAAAATGTCTATGTATTTTGTGCTTTAAAGCCTAGGATTGTAGTCTTCCATTTGAACCCCTATTATTGAAAAAATATTTAGAACAAGGTTTGTAATCATAATTTTATCTATCTTCAATAGCTTGTGTTGACCCTAGTGCATTTATTAATTCTATATGACAACCCTTTCCAGGGGGAGAGTGAAATTTTAGTTATGCCATGGTTAGATTTTTGTTCTTGTATGCCAAAAATCCCCATGGAGATTGAATTAAAGTATCATTCTATGTGAGCAAGCTACCCCTTACGTCATCTCACCTTGGTTTAGGTAGAGCTAGAAGTAGTAAGGAGATAACCATACCCTCTGTTGGTGCCTCCTAGTCATTATTTGCATTCATTCCATATGTATGTTAAACCCTTACCCAAGTATAATGACATATCAATGGGGTTTTCATATTCATTTTCTATTTTGTCAAAGTTTTGAAAGCTAAGTTGAAGAGGTGTACAATTTGGAATCAACACTCAACTGATACCATTATCGAGGATAAACATTGAGTCTTGGTTACTTGTGTGGTTGGGGACTCTTGCAAAGATATAATATTTGTTAAAGTTGTAACAAGTTCTTTACCTATATATATGTTGATTTCACTATCTCTATCCATCACTACCATAATTTAACTAGCATGATTGCCAAGGATTAAATTAAAATCTTGGTCATTTATGTTGTCAGAGATTCTTTTAGAGGGCTATATTTTTTGTTGTTCTCAAGTTCTCTATCAAGAAATATTTTATAAAATAACCTCTACTACATATTTTTAGACAAATTTTATTCATATTATCACACAAGTTTTAAATTTGAGTTTATTTGAGTGTGCTTCACTAATTTGGGTTGTTAACTATGCAGCCCTCCATTGGGGATGTTGCTAGAAACTTAAAAGTTTTGATAAATTGACTTTTGTTGTGTTTCATGTAAAAAGCTATTAACTTGTCATGTTGGAAGGTGATTTCCCCTTTTAAACATAAATCTGAATATTCAATATCCGTACTTTCTATCTCATCAATATATTTAGCATGTTTAATTTTAGTATTTATCATAACCTATTCATAAATTACTATATTCTAGAAGTTTTCTTCTAGTAGAAACTCCAACAATATTATCTGGTTTCAAAGAAGATTAGTACCCACTTTGAATATCTTTAATTTCAGCTTTGAGTGTTTTCATATTTGAAAAGCTATAATAACTAAGGTCATCCCTCAATGGTAAATCATCAAAATAACCTATTTCACCGTTAAGTATTCATAAATTAAGAAGGAGACAAGTGTGGAGGTCAAATGAATGACAAAATTCAGTAGTAAATGAGTTTTTGGGATGTAAAGGTTTTGGTACACCTGAACTTTTATTTTTTTAACTTCTTATTATTGAATATTATCATAAATATCCAAATAATTTAGAACCTTTTAGTCCCATTTATTACCTATAAGCTTCTCAACCAACTAAATATCCTAATTTTGATCCACCAAGTCCACCTCAATCACCCCTCACAACCCTTCGTGATTTGATATCAAACCTACCATTGAACCAATCATGAGGCATAGGGATCAAGATGAGAATGAGTGTATTGAATTCATTAGTCCCATATTTACAGCTATTAATTTTGATGAAATGGATGTTTATCCTAATGATGTCCCAAATGAAGTAAAAAACCACCTTCCTAAGTTCTAAGGGAATAATGAAGTGACTGGTGATAAACACTTGAGGGATTTTCACATTATCATTGAAGATTATGAGGTTGATCATGAGGATGTTTGGATTAAGTTGTTTTTACACATACTATAAGAAGACACTCATGATAGGTTCAATTCCCTACCCCATGGATGCATTGATTCATAGAAAGAAATGAAAAATGATTTCAAAATTGTGTATGGTGATAAGATTGATTCTAGGTTTCTTTTGGAATAATAATAATAATAATAATAATAATAATAATAATAATAATAATAATAATAATAATAATAATAATAATAATAATAATAATAATAATAATAATTTTAAAAAAAACATGATGATTGTATGTAGGATTTTAACATGAGGTTTAAGAAGACTATGATGTGGCTGCGTAAAAACATTAAGCCAAGTGCTACAACCTGTTTGATCAAATATTATGATGCCTTTGACAAGAAAACTATGCATTACTTGATGGATAACGCTCCTACAAACTTGATATTAGCATTTAATATGGCCATCCAAATTTAAAATGACATAAATGTTGTGGGTGAACCTTTGAAAAAGTGGGTTGACATGAAATTGGTTAATATGAAAAAACTATAGTCCACTAAGATAACCAAACTCAAGGAAACCATGAAAGATTTGGCCTTTGTTATAAAATAAATGTCCTATAAGATGGATAGGGATGATAAAGGGATACCTCATGGGTCTACAAGTCAGGGGAGAAATAAGAATCTTAATAAAATATAAGGGAGGCCTACCTTTCACATTAGAGATAATCATAGAGGGAAGAAACTTGCAAGTGATGGAGGAAATGATAGAAATCATAATAAAAGGGTTGGGAAGGATGTGCTTGATCCATCAAATACCAAAGGGAGTGTTATAAATTATCATTTAAAAATTGATTGTTGTGATATATTATTCGTCCCACATCCTCCTTGAGATACTAATGAGAGAATTGATGAAGATATAGATGAACCCTAGTCTGCATCTAAAGATCATGGGATTTTCATGCTTAATTATGAAGTCTCTTGATGTAAGTTTCTTGCCTCCATAGAATTTTTGAGTGCTACTATTATTGATCAGTTTTGGAGTATAATAAAAAATAGTATGTGTCTTAACTCTTAGAGTTATTTATGATGTTAGCATGACACAAGCATATGAATTACCAAATCATGATTTTAAGTTTCTAAGATCAATAATGATTATTAAGTATGATGGAGGAATTCCTTCAGGTAAGGATGAGTAGGAAATAAGAATATATCTTGAGAATTAGGCAACAAGGTGATACTCCTTTAAAAACTACCCCTACAAATCCAAGGGTAGTGGATGTAAGTAAATAAGTAAATAAAAATGTAACAGTCCCAAATTATTCCAAGTTAACACCTAATTCCTAGACTTTCAAACAAAGAGGTGCTCTAGCCAAGAATAAAGTACCCCTATTATCTACTATTCCTAAGGGTGTGAATGATGTTAGAATAAATTTACCCTTAAAGACTACTGTAAAAAGTGCAAATTCATCCCAACCTATTCCACTTTAGACATTAGGTGATTATATTCTAACTAAAGGTGTTGTCACCATTTATCCTAATACTCCTCTTCCTAAGTATAGCATGTGTGATATGAGTCAAGTGTTGAGCCAACTAAAAATCACCATGTAATTTATTGACCTATTGTCAATACTTGAACATAGAAAGAGGGCCTTTTAATAGTTAGAATTTGGTGATAGTTTGACTGCCAATGAGATGACTTCACCCCAAAAACTCCCATAAAGTGATGAAGACTTAGATGAGATTATTAAACTAGACTCAAAGGTTTATTTGGGGATTGCATTGGTATAAATTCAAATGAATATAAATCTATTTTATAAAACCCTTAGATCAATGATTTTATTGTTCACAATTGCATGTTTGATTCTAGAGCTTCTTGCAATATGATGCCCTTAGGTGTCCTAAATGAGCTCAAAGTAAAAATCACATTAGCTTTTAGTAAGTTTTATGCCATGGAATCCTGAGAGGTGTCAGTTTTTGGATAAGTCAAAGGGTTTGTAGTAAGGTTGGCTATGCATCCTGATAGGTATTTGAATATGGACGTGGTATTTGTGGAGTACATGCTTAATTGGGTGATGTTTTTGTCATGAAATGGGCTATTAGCATGCACAGAAGTGTAAAAATGAGCTTATCTTGTGCCACCATTCCTTTAGAGAGTAAGATGATCAAACTTCATAGTTATTTGAAGATGTTACATGTACTTAAAGTTTGGAAACATTCTCTAAATAAATTATTATACATGAATGTTGAATTGGGTGTCTTTATTTTGAATGTGGATGTTTTTTAACAACCTAATATTTTTTATGTTGGGTTTGACAACAAAGGTGATGTTTCAAAAATTTCATTTGACAAGGCCTGGTCTAATCTTGAAAATAGATTTGGGGTTATCTTTTATGCCATTATAGATAAATATTTTAAGTTTTCTTTCATGCTATATTTTAAGTTCACAAATGTCATTGTGGAATATGAGGAATTCTTTCTTGGTACTCACTTGAATGCAACCTCAAAAAAATCTTACTTTAAGTTGATGAAGAAGTACCAAGATTGATTGGATTGGTCTTATCCATATATGAAGACATTAAAAAAGGATTGTTTTAACACATCATCCCATTACAGCCTAGCAACAAACCTTTCGGTCAAAACTAGAAATTGATTAACTTCATCTTGGCTACTAAGCTACTAGAAGAGTTGAATAAATTGAGAAATGATGAGATTAAAAAAACCCCAGTTAATGGCAAACATCTAAAACACTTCTTAAACTGAGTTTGTAATTATTTATAGTATACAATAGTGTATAATTTTATTGCTTTGTTATTTTTTTGACCCTCTACTTTGGGATTTGTAAAGATAGTTTCATCATTTTTATCATGTGTTCATTTTTAGATCTTGATCTATTTTTGTTAGTTTGGCCTTATTTTGTTGAGTTTCCATAGGTGTTTTTTATGAAATTGTTGAAGTGTTGACAACATGGCCTAATAGATTAGAACCTAGTCTTGTTTTATTGGGTTCTTTACACACCCATAGGGGGTGTACATCCCCAAGCGAGAGCTAGTGTTAGTGCCTAAAATTACTTAGAGCATTTGTGCCCTATTTTTGAGATATTAATGCCTAGTTTGTCTAATAGTTACCCCATATCCACAATTGCATTCACACAGATCATCCAAAAATCCATTTCTATAGTAAAGATTATAAAAACCTCACTCTCATGTTTGTGTTGTGTTAACCTTATGAGGTCTCCATTTCAACTAATGCTTAATTCTTTTGAGTTTTAATGAGGTTACATGGTCTATAAAAAAAATCAAGCTTTACTAGGAGAGTCCACATGGAGGTCCTTATGCCCACATGCTAACAAAGGGATATAGTCAGCATGTAAAAAACTCATGCCCATTTATGAGAGTTCCATGTGGAGGTTTGGAGTAATAGTTTACAAATGTGAAGAAGCCTATGCCATTGGTTAAAGATCCTTATAAGAATCTATAAAATTTAGTAAAATTTTAGCCTATGCTATGAACATGGCCTACCCTTGAGGAAAGTAACAAGAATAAGACAAAATTTTAATACAAGGGTTAATGAATGGGCCTAAGCAAAATGGTAGTGTTTTGAGGAATACATGTAATTATACAAATTTCAAAAGGGAGAAGAAAGTCTATGGGGACTATTGGGTGAGGAATGCATGTGTAAAATATACATCTTAAATATGCAACTTGTAATGTGTTCTCCCCTCTTCGAAGCCAATTATAAGTGGAATTGTCCACATGGGATGTTGGAGTAAAATGTAGTAATTAAAAGGTAAAGTTTTGAAACATTGACATATTTGACATGTAAGAAAAGGTGTCATGTTGGAATAAGGTTTTGAATAAATATGATTTAACACTATAATTACCCTATCCCACATGGAAGCACAAAGAATAATATAAAGATTTAGTCTTATTTACGCTTGGGAAAATTCATGGTTGCAAGGTGAAGGCTGGTGGAATTTTGAAGTCAGACATGTTTGACCAAAGGGAAAATTGAAAATGCAACACAAAACTACATAGAATTAATAGTCATAAAAATTTTTTGTGAAAAGCATGTTTTAAATATGCAACTTGTAATTTGTTGATTGATCTCCCAAAACCACAACATACGGTCTAGGTCAATAAATATATATGACAAGATTGGCTGGTGAGAATACAATGTGTAAATGACAAGTCTTTAAAATGCAAGGTGTCAATTGCAAGATTATCCCTAAAACATGTAGGAGTAAAAAATAAATAAGTGACGATGAAAAATGGGAGCTAAGATGCAACGTATCAAGTTCACAAACTTACAACTTAAATCTATGTTATGGATTCTACAATAGTCAACATAACATAGGTGAATAGTCGAGAATGGAAAAAAAGATGCAATTTTAAATTTCAACAACTTGTAAAGTGTATGAATCCTATGAGAAAGACAATAATGGTGGAAAAAACATTTAAAAAACATAGTCTTAAAAAATACATATTACAAAATGTATACAGGTTTCCCAAACCCATAGATTTCAAAAAAGATGATCCAATGTTCAATAATATTTTGACACATGCTCACATACAGTCTTATGGTGACCTAGGGTCAATAAAAGAATACATGGCATGTCTTGTTTCATCTCTTTGTTGTTGGTTGTGTGTTTTTAGGTGTGGTTTTGTTGATTAATTTCTAGAGATGAAAATATAAGTATGCAAGTATAGAGTGTAATGGGATAAATGAGTGTCTATTAATGTAATCAAAGGTGTTTTAAAAGGAGATATTATTATTCATTTTTTGATAAACAAAATACCTCTTGTTATATCAATAATTTATTCATTGATAGGACTTATAATACATGATGAGATACCAGTTTTGGAAAGAGGTTCTTTGAAATATATTCAAGATCTTTATGATGTTATCACCCATGATTATACTTATGATGTAAGAGACCAATATTATGCTTAGAGAATCGTAAGGGAATTAACGAGGGAGGGAAGACTTTTATCTAAGCTTGAATGGTATAAGGATTCTATAAATAAGGGATCATATCAAGCATGGACTTTAGTACCAACATTCCAAGGAACCTAGAGGCAAGACGTCGGTTAGAATTTTTTGAAAAATTCATTGTTCAATGAAAATGGCACTTGTAAGACCTATACATGAGATGATTCTATTCAGTATGTTTATGCCATAGCATAGAAAGATTATTAAAAAATAAAATGAAAATGGAATCACTATAGTTTTTTATCTTCATAAAATATTTCCAAGTATTTTAGATGAATGGAAAAACTTTTTGGAATGAAAGGGTATTAATGGCAGTGGTGATTGGAAATATCTCTCAGATTTAATGAGAATAACTCCAAGGATGCAAGTTACATAGGATTGAGATCATGATAAGGTGATGAGGCCTAAAACTCATTCCTTCATTTTATCAAGTGGAATATTATTTGAGTAGAATCACAATATTAATTAATCAAAAGGGAAATGAGGGACCATCTGGGGTTATGGCCATTGCATAGGGGTTTATTTTGTTGATGTTAACTTATTTAAAGGATCCAAGGACAAAATATTTTCAATTAGTTTATGAGATAGAGCCTAAGAATGGGAGTAGTGAGAATAATGAAGATGCAAACCCACATCAAAGGTAGGGTGAATAAGGACAACCAGTATTCCAAATGCTATTAATCTTATTTATTGTAAATGTCCATGAAAATAGGGTAATGCAAATTTTAGTTGGAGAATGGTTTAGCTATGAATACATGGTGCACAAATAGAGATAGATTATTGTGTTAAAGTAAATAATGGATAAGGAAAGGGTTAGCTTATAATAATCTTATACAAGGTACTCTAATAAATCAGGTTGGAATAGAATTACATTAAATGTCAATAAAGGGAAAGTTTTTAAAGTTGAAAATGAGTGTCCAAAGTCCACTAGAGATTTTTGTGGGAGAAGCAATGTGCAAAAAAAAGTTTTAAAAAAGGAAGTTTCAATATGCAGTCCAACTTCCGAATCACATCGATCAACTCAGCATAAGAAATTCAACTCAAAGGGAGCTCAATGAAGATTTTGAGGAAGGATGAAATTTTACAAATTTGCAAATGTGTAAATTGCAAATTGTACTCAGATATCCCAAACCAACTAGTCAATTCCTATCAAACATGAGGTCCCATTTCAAAATAGAACTTTCAAGGCCAATTTCAATTTTGTATTTGTGCAAATTACAAATTTCAATTGAAGCTCCCAAGCATGTGAGGGAACTTTTCATAGGAACTATAACTCTAGATTGATAGTTATGAAAATGAAGTTTGTAAATAGTGCTTGAGGTTCCCAAGTCCACTGGGGAAATATTTAGGGGAACTATAAATGCAAATTGTAAGATGAAAATATACAAGTTACAAATGTGTTGCGAAGCTCTAAATTCCCACCAAATAAAGAAGGTGAAAAATTATGAAATGGACCCAAAGTTCCCCATAAGGACAAAGGGTGAAAAATAATGCACTCAAACATTAGAAAAGCTCTGGTAGAAACCCTAAAAGTCAAAATGGAAAAAATCAAAGTGTTGAAAGGCACATCCAAGGAAAAGATGAAAAAGGAAAAATTTTTCTAAGCCTTTCCATTTGTCATGTTTTTCTTGTTCCAACACATCTATGGGAGAAATATAAAAGTTTTCAAGGTCAAGGTGGGCCATTCCAAAGAATATTTATCAAATTTCTAAGGATATGAAGTGTACCAATGCCATCATTACAAGGCTAGGGGTGTTTTTTCATGTGCAATAAAGGAAGGGTAGATTTCTAAAAGATTTTACTTATGTAATTGAGTAGTCAAAGGCATGTCAAAATAATTGCAAAAGAAAATAAAGAATTTATTTGGCTCCAAAATGAGTATTATCCTTCAAATATTACTATTTCATTTGATCTAGAGATAAATTAGATAAATGTACATACAATGTTCATACATGGGGTGCTTGAAGAATAAATCTACATGCCAGGTATAGATAGCTTCAAGATGAATGGGATAGATTAATTATTATGAAAACTATATAATTCCTTCTATGGCTTGATACAATGACTTGAAATGTGGACTCATAAGTTTGATAGTTATTTGGTTGGTCTTTTGCATGTGCATGATAATTTCTATCCTTATGTCTACTGTAAGGAAGATTTTAATCATTTTTTGATTATGGTCATCTATGTGGAGTACATGTTTCTAATTAGAAATGATATGGGCACGATAAAGCAAGGAATGTCTCGACTATCTGCATAATTTATCATGAAATATTCTATGTTACAAGGTTCATCTTAGGAATGGAAATCAAACAAGATCATGTAAACAATAAACTTTAGATAGACCAAATTAAGTACATTGTGATAGTTTTGGAATGGTTCAAGATGTATGATAGTAAGACAATGTATAATCCTTCCTAGTTGGTTAGAAGTTATCAAATATTTAATTTCAAGAGATTCAAGAGGATTTAGAGGAAAATATTAAATTTTTATATCTGATAGCAGTGGAAACCCTGATGTATAAAACTATATACATAAACTAGATATTTTAAAAGTAGTGGGAGTAGTCATCATATTGATGTCCTATCCAAGAAAGGAAGACTGGATGGTGGTGAAGAGGAACTTCATATGTTTGTGAGGAATGTTTGATCATGTTTTATTTTATCAAGGTATGTGTAATGACATTAACACTTTGATTTTAAAGGGATTTTTGGATTTTGATTGGGTTAATGACATTGATTTCTGTACATCCACCAATGTTTATATATATAAAGTGTCATTAGTTGGATGAAAAAATGGAAGGATAGCATGACCATTTCTACCAATAAATATGAATACATTACACTTACTCATGAAATCAATGAATTTATTTGGCTTCAAATTCTTGTGTTATACTATTGGGTTCAATCAATAAGTGATAAAGATAGGTTGTGATAGTCAAAGTGCAATGTTTTTAGAAATAACCCTCAGTATCATTCTAAGAAAAATAAAATTTATGTGTGATATAATAATTTATGGAAATTTTATAAATGAGGAAGGTATATTTGTATAAAATGTAAAGAATGTAAAAAATTATAGATTCATTGACCAAGGAAATGAGTTATGAGAAATTTTCTTGGTGTGCAAAGGAGATGGGCATGACTACCCAAAGATACTAAAGGATAAGTGCATGATACTTTATGAAATGTGTTCACCAAGTGAGATGTTATTGTAAAGGCTTGAAAGTTTCATGGATTTGTGTAATAGTAATTATCCAAACATTTGGTGTGGCACTACATGACATACGCAAGTACTTTTTTGGCACAAGGTGTCACATATAAGCTGATTTCACAAGTTAGCATAAGTGCATAGTCATGTATGGATATTATAATTGTAAAATTCATAAGTTTTGAAGTGTGCAAGGATGATGAAAAATTTATAAATGACACTCTCAAAAATTTTATTCTCACTCTAGAATATTTTGAAGTGGTGTTTAGTGATTGAGTTTCACTAAGATGTTACAATGATTTGTGAAAAATGTAAAGCAATGAAAGGTCTTTTGAGTTTTTTAAAATCACTTGTCTAACTATATCTATTAGATTGAGGGAGTTTTATTAATAAAGATGTTTTTATGACACAAACTTATGTGAAGCATTACACAATTATCACTTAGTAAAATAGATGGTTCACATAAATTATTCTATATTTCATACATTGTATGTGAAGTGTTTGTTGTAAGATGAAATTTCTCTTAGGAGCTTGATATGTTGAATTTTTGATTATATAAGATATCTTTAACAATGGTTGTTATATGTTGAATACACCTATTAGAGTGTTTTCATTCAAATACATAGTAAATAAATATATACATGCTACTTAACCTTTTGAAATGGTAATAACATTGCAACATATCTATTCTATGGTATAATTCAAGTAGGTGATTGTGCTAGGTTTCCTATCTAAAAGATTTTTCCTAGGTGAAGAAAATATTGTGTGCTTATGTATGTTTGTTTATCATCTTATTATACCTATTTTAGATTCAAACTATAAAAAATCTCCTATATGTTTTTTTATTGTGTTTATAATCCTTTCCCAAATATAGACATTTTAGTGTCACAATTTCATCAAAATTTACTAGTGAGTTGCAATTTTTTTGACAACTAAGCTTATATGGATCTAATCTTCAACAAACTTGCTCAATCTTTTCACACATCGACTTCATGTTTTTCAAAATATAACTATTAATGTTATATTAATTATGTGCCTTTCTGTGAAACCTTAATGAAAACCATGTTTCTTTGGGCCTCACATTATTCCACATAAATATTTAGTTATCTTGATATTCGTTATGTCCCTCAATGATATACAATATTAAAAATAATGTCCCAATAATTTTGGCAATTCATTAGCTAGGGAAAGCAATGTTGGATAACGTATATACAATATAAAATTTAGTGCTTCAATGTTCATTCTCTACTATTTTGTTGATTTATATAAAATGATTACAAATGCTCAATATATTCCTATGCACACTAAATTAATATTCTAGATTTCACTTGATTTTTATTGAATGAGTTAGATTGATAATAGATAAATCCCTAAATAATCTAGAATGCCTTATATATATACACAAATTGAATTCAAATTAGAATCTTAGTAGTGACCAAACTGATATCCATCAATTATAATTTGAAAAATGAAGGTACAAAAGCAATAAACCTAAAAGGGTTATTTAAAAAATATTATTTGGAGCATACAAATACTCTAGAGAAGGCCCAAATCATACACACACTAGAAAAAGTGGTCCAATAAGGGCTAAATTAGTGAGACTAAAGGGTAGCTATAGGGTGCCAAGAGATTAGTCAAGGACTATAGAAGTTAGTAGAGGACACAAAATAAACCTAATTTGAATGAATGATTGACATGTACACAAACATGTTGGAAGTATCAAATTTAATGACTAATTAATCCCTTAAGGATTTTTTAGGTTTGTTTGTATGTGTATTTGAGGCTTTCTTAATCATTTTTTTGAAAATTAATTCCACAAAAAATACCACAGTTTTTATTCATTTTTTATTAATTTAAAATAGGTGATACATTCCATTTAATAAAACATAATATAGTTTTTCAATTTTACATGATGGATTGAAAAAATAATAATGGAAACCACTGTATTTGGTAAATACAGTGTTTGTATGTAAGAAAAATATATAATTTAAATAAAACCAAAAAAAATTCAATAAAACTATGATAAAACCTTCAAAACAATTATTATTAATGTTCCCAATAAATAAATATTATTATGCTTATAGATATTTTAATTGATACATACTAATATAGTATATGTTTACAAAATATCAATCGGAATGCAACCTGGTAATAATTAAGATTTAAGGAGAGTTTTTGTAATGGTTTATAATACTCATTCCCCCAATGTAGTTGCAGATATTTATTGCGAAACTACATTAAACAATCCAATCCAATAAGTATGAAAGGAATGAGAGCCTCCTTTATCTCATATTCCAATGTATCCCTCATTATTCTCATGTCAATAACCTCCTCCACTTTATCATCAAAATGCATTCCTACCAACTTGTGGAGGTTCAATTAACCTACAAACATATGTATTATTAGAATTTTTCCATCTATTATATGCATGACTCGTTCAACAAAGATGAGTGAAAAAGGTGCATTGAGTCATGGTACCGACAAGGGGCATTCACAAAAGCACTATGTTAAGGGTTGATACAAATATATCAAGAATCACATGCATAAACATTTATTTTTATTTAGCCTAAGGTTGATATAATTATGTGTCCATAACCTATAAAAAAATAGATAATGTCATGGCATCCATAGCTAGGCCATATCAACAATAAAGGTCTATGCATGTTGTAGACTAAGGATATGGCCAAAGGGATGGAAAAATGTGCCTTGGATTTAAACATATTAGAGTTGGGTAAAATTCCCCAAAGGTGTTAAATGAGAAATTGAAATATTATAAGTGATCTATAATGGATGTCACATCACCAATATGACTACACTCACAAGTCTTGGATATAATTCATTTTAAAAAATCTAAAGTTCTCAAGAAATTCAAGGAGTTTAATGTTCTTGTGTAGAACAAGGTAGAGAAGAGGATTAAGGTGGTACAAATAGAAGGAACGAGTGAGTACTTTAGTATCAACTTCAATAAATTCTATAGGTAGAGTAGTACTGAAAAAAATAAGATGAAAAGATACACTTTTTAGTAACATGGAGTCATATAGTGGATGAACAAGACACTAAAGGACAAATAATAAAACATGTTTATTGGAGCACATATGAATATTTTTTTTGGGTCAAAGTAGTCACTGATAGTTTTTCCATATTCAATTGATCCCCAACATGAGCATGAATTGAAAAAATTATACAAGAAGTATGGATTAGAAAGAATCCATGCTTAAAACATCTATACATTTTTTGTAGCAATGCACACTCTCATATCCTAAATGAAAAAAGGTTGATCCTTGACACTAAGTCTATAAATTTCATTTTAGTTAGGTAAATAGGTGGTGTCCATGGGTACAGGTTATAGAATCTCAAGATGAACAAGGCTATCTATAGTTGTAATTTCACCTTTAGGGAGGTACACTAGGTTCTTGCACATGAAGAACCAAAGAATCATCTGGCAAAAGAAAAAAACAAGATGTAGTTTGATATATAATCTTAAGAGTCAACATCCAAGTATCGTGATTCACAAGAGTCATTATAAGAGAAGGATCTTAGTACTCCTAATATGACAAGATCAAATTTAGTGCATTGAATCCCTAATGGATATATCTCACCAGATATTTTGTTAAGCAAACCTGTTAGTAATGACTAATAGTGATGGGCTCAAGATAGTGAATGAAGCTATAGATTTATTGAATAAAAAGTCTTTGAAGAAGCCTATGAAGGAGGAGATGGTGTATTTAGACAAGATTGAGACATGGGATGTAGTGAAGCTACCTCATGTATGAACCCCTATAGAGTAGAAGTGAAATTTCAAAAGGAAGGAAAATTTGAATGGAAATATGGGTTGAAGACTCTCCTAGAAGACAAAGTATTCTCTTAAGTTGATGGAATTACTTGTGGTGAAAGCTTTTCTCTATTTTCAAAGTTTCCTTTGATCAAGATTATTTTACCTATTGTTGTTGTGTTTGATCTAGAGATAAATTAGATGGATGTGAAGATAATGTCCTTACATACAAAGCTTGAATTTAATAAGTCTACATGTAATGGGTGAACAACTATAAGGTGAAGGGGATAGAGGACTTGGTATCGAGAAAGAAAAATTCCTTCTATGGCTTGAATAAATCATCAAAAAAATTGAGTCATATGTTCGCTATTTATGTATTTGGACTTGGGCATGTGTGAAACAATGTTGACCGTTGTGTTTACTAAAATGAAGGGGGCAATTATTTTTTCATCATGATTTTCTATGTGGATTTCATGTTGTTGATCATAAACAACATGGGCATGATTGAGCAAGTGAAGTCTCAATTGTTTATGTAGTTTGACATGAAATATCTCTATGCTACAAGGTTCATCCTAGGAATTAAAATCAAACTAGATAATGTGAACATGAAAATTTCAATCAACCACAGGAAATACATTGAGACAATATTAGAAAGGCTCATGATTGAGAGATAAAACTAGTGGACATCCACTTCATTATTGCTTAGAAGGTATGAACTATAGCATCTATAGACATAGGAGAAGTTGGAAGACATGATTTAGGTTATGTATGTGAGTGTAGTAGAAAGTGATATACACACAAAGGTATACACAAGATTAGATATTACACAAGTAATGGTAGTAGTCGGTATATTCATGTCCAATCCAGGTAAGAAGTATTAGATCATAGTGAAGCTCAGATCTTTAGATATCTATGAGGAATGTCTAATCATGGCATCTGCTATCAGGGTAAATCTAATGGAATCATGAATTTGAGTCTACGTAGATTTATGGATTCTAATTTGGCTGTGATCTTGATTTTAATATGTATACCACCGCTTATGCCTTCAACTTGTTTGCTATTGTTGTAATTTGGATAAGAAAATGATAGGGCAATCTTGCCATTTCCACCATAGAAGATGAATACATAGTAGCTACTCATTCAAGCAAGGAAGTAGTATGGTTTCAAATGTTGTGCTCTAATATTAGGTTCAAGTGTGAAGTCGCAAATATAAGTTGTGATAGTCAAAGCATAATTTATCTGGGAAAGAAACTTGAGTATCAATCTCGAACAAAGCACATTGACAAGTGATATAATTTTTTGTTGGAAATCATGGAAAAGAAGAAGACATCTCTCAAGAAGGTGGACTCAAAGGAAAATGTTGAGGATTCATTTTCAAGGACAATGAGTTCTAAAAAGTTATCCTTGTGCACGAAGGAGATGGGCATGACTGTCCAAAATTGCTAAAGGATGAGTGCATGTGTCTTCAACAAGTGGGATATTATTGGAAAATGTTTGAAATTTGCATAAATATACGCATTTGTAATTATGCACACATTTGATGTTACAAAAGATATTTTACACAAGTACCTGGTTGGCACATGATGTTGTGCAGGTTGTATGCACAAATTGGGAACGTTGTTTAGTCTTGCATGGAGATTGCGTCTAGCAATCGCACAAGGTTGACAGTGTATGAGGATGATGGAAAATTTACACACGACACTGTATTTTCAGTTACACGAGAAGATTATGAAGTGATGCTCAGTAGTTGAGCTGCAGTAAAGTGCTTTGCAACACTGTTCAAAATGCAGAGCAATGAAAGGGTATATAAATGCATTCTAAATACTTGTCTAACTACATCTATCAAACTGGAGTATTTATTAGTCTTCCCAAAATTTCACGAGAGCACATGATACAATCTAAACCAAATTGAAAAGTAAAAACAAAGTATATACACACACACACAGTCATCTAAACGTAGATTCCCCTCTCCCGCCATAACCTGCAGGTAGAGATGCTCATTTTGGATTGTAAAACTTTTCTTCAGCGTCTTCAGTGGTGATTTCTTTTACTGTGCAGCGAAACATGCTCGCTGCCGCCACAGATGCCCCTCGCCGCCGCCGCGTCCCCCACGACCACCGCGTGGGGCACCATCATTCAAAGCATGCTGCCGAAATATTTGTCGCGCCAGGAATGGCGTATCCTTCTGTTGTGCAGCATAGAGATGACCTACAATAAAATGTCGACTTTTCTCTTACTAATTTTTACAATGTTTATCTCTTTATCATGTTTAAGGTTTTTACGTTTGGGCAATTTTGTAGTTAATGATCGAACATTTTATCAACACTTGAATTTTCGTTAATGTGCAATTATTTTCCGTTAATTGCAGTCCTTTTTTCCTAATGTTTTTAAGTCTGTATTAGGTCATTAATATTGTAATTGAGTGACCGAAGGCTGTGCCACAACGGTAGCCACTATGAATACTTATCTAATATGAGATAATATTTATGTTATCAAAAATAATGTTAAGATAAAATTAAATAAACATTCACAATTAATTAATTTTATTTTATTTTATTTTATTTTTTATTTTTTATTTTTATTTTTTTAAAAATAATATCATAATAAAAATGGTCCTCTTTTTCTATATATGGTTTATAATAAATATGTAGTTTAATAATATAACTCAAAAGTTAAGAATATGTACTAAACATTGCAAAAAATATCACAACATTAAATTCGACACAAATAACATCAAAAAGAGAAGTAGGAGGATCATCTTCTAAAGGAAGAAATGCCCAAGTAGAAAAGGACTCACATGTTAATGAATCCAATGCAACCTAACTATTAGAGAATAGAAAAGAAGAGCAATGGATCCCAAATTAAAAATTTAACAACAAAGTTGTGTTATGTTATGTTAAAGACCAACCATCCCTATTGCATGCAATAATAGAATATATTGTGGCAGCAAATTGGAAACTTATATTGATGTAAACCATTTTTACTAGTAATGCAATTAATTTTAATTAATGATTAGAAAGAGACATGGATCTCTTGTTGATGTGTATATTTGAAATTGGCATCAATTACATGATTTGCTTTTGCTAGTCCACAAGTAGCAACACTTGAAAGAGGAGGAAAATCATTTGAAAGAGGGATAAATTCCCAAATTGTGGTCTTGCATGTTAGGGGAATGAATACCACCCAAATATCATGTCCACCTCGAACATCCAAAGCATAAAAAATCACCACCTATGTAAAGGATGAATAGTTAGATCTACATCCACAACATTGTATGATGATCAATCCCACCATGAAGGTGAAACACTAGATTTACAACATGAATTGTAACTCCAAACACTATGCTTATGTATATAGGTAGAGAATAAACTATGAAAACAACTCCCCAACCGCCATGCTACTGATGAAGGGGCACCTTACAAATGGATCATGTCTACTGATATTTTACTCATAGTGCAAGGAACACTCCCATAGTGATTAACCATATCATGTTGGTGCTAAAACTCCTTAGAAATTTTTTTATCTTGTAATTGAATTTAAAAAAATATATAGGCCAGGACCTACACTTTAAATTTAGTTTTAAAATGATGTGAAATAATTTCACTATTTGATCCAGGGCCTAAGAGGAGGCCCAATGGAAAATATCACTTAACATATTAAATGGGTTATTATAGAAGCATAGAGAGAACGGTAAAGGTGCAAATATATATCAGTGTGTAGTATGGTAATGGAAAGAGGAAACAAGAATAATGGACCCCAGATTATAATCATAGAAACAATTTTCTATTATGATAAGTTATATGCAGGATTTTAGAAGTCAAATGTGTGATGTCTATGTATTCATAGTTTTTCTCTCTATCACTATCATATTACAAAGAATAGAATAATGTATTCATATAAAAAGGACACCATTAATATGATTGATTACAACTAATTCATAATTAATTAATATTCTAATGGCTTATGTTGACATTATTGTTAAGCTATATTGTAGAGTTTTAACACTACAAGAGCTATGCACTATGATAGAAGAGGAGTTATGACTTGTATTTTTTCACACATGTTGGAGATAATTTTGATGATGTTGGCCGAGATGCACACATTCTCAAGCAACGCCTAGATATCATAAGTTAAAGAACTGACTTATATCTTATTGAATTAATTTCCCCTTCCTTGAATATCAATGGTCCCCATTACATATAGTTACAAAATATGATGCAGGATTAAATTGGTAAGTAATAATTTTTAAAACTATTCTCCACGTGGAGGTAGTTAACTCTATTTGATTATATGAAAGACATCAAACACTTGTTGAGGTGTCCATTTGACCTTGACATCACATTATTGATGTAAATATATTAGTGCATCATAGTCAAGATGAGTCTTTTCTTCCTGAAGAATATTTGAAAAATATGATGTGTCCAATAAAGGTGGAAATTAGTGACATAAGATTAATTAACCAAATACTGGATGCAACCCAACATAATAAAGAAGATTATTTCATTAAATCTTGAAAGCATTTTATCCTAATTTATTGATGATAATGTTGGCAATGTACCAAAGTGAAAATTACTTATTGTAAGGTCCTTTCAAAATATTATTTTTCATTCGAATCCATAATTGATCAACAACTTAAAAGGTTTATGATGTTTGATGTTGTTCATGTCATTGATTGTACTTGTCAATTTCCATGTTAAAAAATGGTCTAGGTTTTCTATTTTTTATATTAGTTATCCTCAATGAATTGACAAACTTTTTCAATTTTTAGTTGAGATGAAGGATTTTTTATTGATGATAGTAGTATAATCTAACATACATCAAAGTGTGTTAAAGTTTAGAAACCCATGTAAGCCTAAAAACTATTATGTGATGTAGAGTTATGTAGTGCTCTATTGTAGTTGTGCTTAATGAAAGGAAGAGTTTTATATAAATTACATTGCTTATTTAAATTTTACACTTTCATAAATTCACTATCATCATGGTTATAACTTGTGTTTTTCCATTAGTCTAGGATGGAATACAATAAATTTATTTCACTTTAGGTTTTGTGTAAATCAAATCACTTTTTAAAAAATTATTGATAACTTTACATTCCAATTAGATATAATAATTAATGGGATTCCAAAATGGATATATACATGGTTAAATTATATTTTAGTTTTCATAGAGTTGAGATTAATTTATTACAAGGTATAAGAATCTCCATCTTTGAGAATATATCAACTATTGTATTACAAAAGTCAATAACATGTGATTTGTAATAGGTTATCCTTATAGGAAGTCCATGAAAACATATTCCCAAGCTATTTATGGTTGTAGAGGAGGTTTGTACATTTCTTACTTATTATTAACTAGTTTTGAAAGTAAACAAGCAACACATGACCTAATCTATATAACAACATTTGACATGAGGTCTGTCCAAACTAATAGCATATGTAACACTATAAGCATATTTTCATCATAAAATTTTTCTCTAACATATTTGAAATGTGTTTACCATATTAGTTTGTGTCTCTCTACCTTGTGAGGTACACATAACTGTTGATGATGATATAGAAGTCCATTGTGTAATTACAAATTTAGACCAAATTTTTCAAATAATAATTTATATTAGATTGTTATAAAATTTGAGTCATAAGGATACAATTATAACCATCTTTTAAAGTCAAGTCCACATATGGAAAGTTATTTAAGAATAACTTGAACTGAAGGTCAAGTCAAAAAAACATACTACTAAATTGGTGCTTTCCTTATTATGCTTGATGATAATCTAAATGTTCCACTAAATATAGGGGTATATTTTTTTATGCTACTCTTTCTATAACTTATTCTAATTATGTAATAGCTGAAGTGCATTTTAATCCATGTGGATAAAATTATCCTTTCAAAATATATAATTCTTTGAGCCCCTACATTCGTGAAAAAAACATATATCTCACAATCATACGTTGGGATTTTCCTTATTGGCATAACGAATATTTCACTTTGTTATGCATATGGGTGACCATGTTGAGTGAGGAATACTTTGAGTGCACTATCATATTTATTATTATCTATCTTAATTTTTGTTGAATATAAAGTAATGCAAGTACTGATGCATAAAAAGATTGTATACTAGGCCTTTGATTTATTCATGTTTTGTAGTTGAGAAGATAAGAACTATATTGGTACCACATCTAGTAACTCTTAATAGTCCACATTTAGAATTCAGTGTCAATATTTTTTTCAAATGTGTAATTTTATTCCCATAATTTTTTCATGTGTGATGTATAATTTTTTTGGCATTATATCAACTACATACCATTTTTTGGTGTTTATATTTATATCTATGATTTATTGCAAATATTAACTAAAGTGAAAGTGAAATATATTGCATCAAATTAATTCCATTTTATTTTCCATAATTTTAAAAATATGATTTTTTTTTAGGGAAACATTTTCAGGAAATGATACTATTTTAAAATTGACAGTTTTGCATCAAAACATGTGTTACAAATTTTGAATTGGCATAAGAGATTTTAAATTCATGTTTTATAATTTTAAACTATTTTATAAAATGAATTTTTTTAAATGATGTTTCAAAATAATTATATTATGATCAAATTAAAATATCTGTTAGATTTTTTTTTACATGATATATATCCACCTCTTCACATTTCATTGTATTTCAAAATTTCATTGCATCCAAGTAAGTACATGGGTAGAAACATGTTTATAACCTATGTAAATTTATTACATTTCAATGTATCACAAATTAATCAACAATATAAAAAAATATCTTAAAATTATCAATTATAGTGAGCTCCATTCTCTTTGTGAGTCATGGTGTAAGTCATTCCCTCTATTTCAACATCATGTTCATCCCACACACTTTTATGAAATGAACTAGAATCAATGATAATATATGTCATGAATGTGTTTTCCAAATGCAATAAACTAGTTTCAAAAATATAATTACCAAGGGCTTCCACCTCTATTCTCAATCAAACTATATAAGAAGGTATTATATTGCACTATTGAAAACTTGACTTAAATTATTAATAATTTTATTATATGTTGATGTGTGGGAGTTTTGCAATGGTAACATAGTCATGGACCAAATGCAACCTAATATATGTTCCTATTGTTAGCATGTCAACAACCTCTACAGGAAAAATAAATATATCATGATTTAAATGCACAATACCCACCTTCCTTCTTTTATCTACTGATCCATGCCTAACACACATGGAAAACATAACTTATTTTTTTAAATAGTTTCATGATATTTAAAAATAATAGTGTAAAAAATAATACAAATTTACCTATATTTTCTTCAACCTACAATTAATTTCCATTTTTACTAATTTGAATGATAAACCAATCATTACATTTTTTCCAGCATACTCGTAACCTAGGCTAAAAAGCATAATTAGCAAAAATCCTTGTTTCTAATATTATGAATTGTGAAATCCTTATGTATCTAGTTATTAATTTATATTTCAATCACTAAACATCCACTTAAATTATATTCAAACTATCTAATTTTTATCCACGGACCATTCAAATCAGTTTGGTATTGAATTTTTGGACACACGATTACAACAATCATATGATGTGTGTTTATTATTGTAACTTATGCAAGGGTTGGATATATTATGAAATAAATTTTAATTTTAATTTTTGGAGGGAGTTATTAACACAAAAAATATATAAAAAATGTTTACTAAGAGTTTACATCACATTTTACATTAGGCCTAAAATTTGTGGACACTGATATAGTCAATGTCTTAGTCAAAACATCAGTGTCACTAACAAAAAAATTTGCATTATTGGCATCAATTTTTAAAAACCTAAAAAATTATAATATTGATACCATTTGGAGGTGTTTTTATATTTTGAAATAGAATTTGGAGCAAGAAACTTTTTGTTGTTACTAATTAGCATCAATAAAATTGGCTAATATAAATGTTCTTTTAGTGATCATGAAAAATTAAAATTTTGACACAAAAATTATCATAAATTCATGAAAATGTAATAGTGATAGTTCAAAGGATATGTGACATGATAGAAACTAAGTGATAATATCTTGTATAAGATTTATAGTCCAATTGAACAATGAAGCTCTATGAAAAATATTTTCTTTTGTCCATTCCTTGATGAATAGAATCTTCATGGTGTCCCTATGAAATCTTTTTTCATCTAAAATGTATCCAAAAATCTATACCTCTCGTATAGAAAATGGAGTTTTTTCTTTATTTTAACATACAACTTGTGCTTCCACAAAGTGTGAAAAATGTGATCAATATGGCATAGATTTACATTACATGTTTCACTAGATATTAGGATACCATTAGGGTATATTACAAAAAATGAATAACTAAAGGGCCAAAGAATCACTTTAATTAATAACGTAAATTTAGTAGGCCCTTTATTTAAACCAAAGGGAAAAACTAATAACTTAAAAAAAAATCATTTTTGTTTAATCTCTTTTGGATCTATTTAGGTTCAATAAGAATATAATGATATCCATGAGTAATATATATATTTTCTGTGAAAAATATTTGACTATGAAGATGGTAGATATTAGATCCATAATCCTTAGAATAAGGTAGTAATTTTTCACCTTGTTATTTTTGAGAGCATTGAAATTGATGCACAACCTTCATGTTCTTTTTTTATTTGGTGCAAGTACAATTGGGTTTTTACAAGAGAATGATATTATAATAATTTCTGTGTAATTGAGGAATTAAAGTGTATACATATTGATCTATTCATTATTTAAAAATAATCTATGATGGAAAGAGAGATTAAGTAGAGTTATTCCAATAATCAAGTCAATAGTGGTATTGATCATATAGTGTATAGGTTATTCCTTAGATGACTGGAATTTATGTTTATTTTCTTCCCACTTGTGGGTGAATGATTTATCTTTGTTTCTACTAGAAGAACAATAGTATGCAATGGTGTTGTTGGAATGCTTTTATAATCACGTCTCACCATAAATATCATTATTTTATTACTAAATTTGACTTAGTATATTAAGTGTTAATGAGTGACAACTCAGGAAACACTTCTGGTATGTAGCATCTCATATCACCAACATCTATGAAAACATTTATAGGATTTTATTTATAGGTTAAATGATGATAAATATATGGTTTCACAAGTAAAACACCATATACATATAATGTTACGACAAATTAGAGGATGGCATCTTGAAAAGGCATGATAGATTATGTGACATGTTTATTAAATCCTACATTAAACTACCCAATACATTATAATTGTGAATGAAACATTAGTGGAAAGTTCAATCTTTCAACTAGTTAAAAATAAGTCATGTTATTTTTAATAGCACTTTCTACAAATCAAGAGTTTCACTTCTTGAACCACCGACATCTACAATGGGTCAATTGGATATCTATATTTGTGTTCTTTTTATTTATGCATCTCTAACAAAAATTGAAATTATCTATATAAAATGGGGTCAAACATGTTATATGCCTTCAAAATTTGCAT
>JARHVA010007199.1:672500-692500 GCA_037957365.1 Torreya grandis | reverse complement strand
TTTAAAAACTTGATTTTAAAGCCTATAAGGGAGTGTAATGTATTATCATGAGATGTTTTATAGGTCATTTGATGTCAATTAATTCTTTACTAGTTTTGGTCAATTAGTTTCTAGCTCCATTTAACATTTTGAGTCATTTTAAGGGTAAAAAATAGTGTATTTAATGTTTTGTATGGGTTTATTGGAAAATGTGCTAGTGTCAAAGAGTTGTGTCATGTGACATATGTCCTAAGAGGTCTATGTTAACTTTCACTAACTAAAAATTGTCAATTTACTCAAAAAAGTAGTTTTCTTGAAGAAAAGAGTGAGTTTGGTACTTATACAATCTCCATGGAAAGTGTGCCACTTGAAAAATATGGAAAAGTGTCTCTTTAGATCTCCCACACTCAAATCCACATTTTTTTAATCTAAAATTGAAATTTATTTTTCAAAACCATTTTGTTCCATTTCCACTATTCTTGGTAGATTGAAGTGACTTGTAGGTTTTGCTCGATACAGTCAACACAAAGGGTTTTAGGAAAATTATCTTAGGGGTAGATAGTAAAATAAATTATATCTATTTTAATAACAATAGGTTTGAGTTTTTTCAAACATACTTGATGAACTATCCATTTGAAGTTCGGTGTCCAAAACTACCTATCAATCCATGCACCTTTCAGGTTTTGGTATTATTTAGAGATGTCTATACATACTAGTTGCTCAGATTACATCCAAAGGCTTTTGGATTCCTCCTATAATTAATCACACACTTGGTTTCATTTTTCAAGTTATATTTCTATGCTAATCAACTCAATTTGTAAGAGGATACACCATTTTTCATTGTGAAGAGTTTTCACCATTTGTAGGAGTTTTGTGCTTTGATATTGCTCTAAGGGGTTGTGTTAGTATATTAAACATGTTTTTAGAGTCCTATTACTCTCTTATTTACCTTTAAACTTCAGTATCTAATGCATTATAATGATTTTTAAGCTCACATGACACACTAGTAGTCATTCAACACTCTGTCTGCCTTGTTTCACATTTTTGCAAGTGATTTTAAGGTTGGAAGAAGTATGTTGGAGCTGGTTTCAGGGATATTTTGCTTAAAGTCATAGGTTTTAAGGTTTCCAATCCCTATTGAGTGGTCTTGAGGATGTTTTATATCATGTATCTTACCCAAATACAGACCCTACCTATATACACTCAACCCATGCACACACACAGGGGTTTCTTGGGTGATGTTATGCCATGCGAAGGATGTTGGTAGTTGTACCAAGCTCTTAGAGAGATGCAAAGTGCTCACTAGGGGTGGATTTTTGTTTCATATCTTAAGGTGATCAAAGGGATGTTTAAATTTCAGCCTTACCTTAACTACTTTCAATGAGAAATGGTCACCTATAGGTGGTATCAATAGTAAGTTGAATGGTCATATAGGGATGATAAACTAATGTTGAAACCTTCCTAGAATTCCAACATGTTATATGGAGTATAATAGACATATTAGGATAAATAGATGGTTAAATAAATTTGTATATTAATTAATAATTATGTTGACTGAATTTCAAGCCCCATGTCCCTAAACTAAGAAAATGGAGTTCTAAGGGCTCCTTATGCATATCTAACATTTGCATGGTGAAGAGTTTTAGGGCATATACATAGGTTAGCCTTATATCCCTTGGTGGAGAGAAATAATATGTAAATAATGAAGAAAATTGGATGAGTGGATAATGGTGTATGAAGAGCTCAAAGTTTCTCCCAAAAATACTAAAAACATGCAATGGTATTTATAGTCGTGTGAGGTTATGAATGGCATTTTGATAGTTAGAGGCAAATGAGGCATACCTTCATGTTAGATGTGGTTCCATTTGGTATAAAGATAATAAAATAATTAAGTTACCTTAAAATAAGTAGATTAAATTTTATATGACTTATATGACTACTCCTCAGTCTATACACAGACCCTAGTATCCACCTACAGCCATGGTATTAGAGGTTTGCAAGGAGGGGTTTTTTTTGGTATACAGATTGTTATATTTATTCACCAAAACTAAGGGAGAGTTTTAATTAATTATTTGGGACTTAAAACATTGGTAAAATAAAATTTTCACATCATAATCAACTCCCTATTTCACCTATAGGCTAAGAGTACATAGTCAAAAGGATTCTCATGTAGCAGGTAGGGTAGATTCAGTCAAGGGAGGTAGTGTTTCTATTGAATGATGATATGAAATTGGGTCAAGTCAATCAAAAATGTTAAAAATTTAAAAAATTTAAAGGGATATGTGTATAAACCATGACCAAGTGACTAGGGTTATAGAAACCTACAGTATACATTGAGAGTCAATTGTGTTTGATTGTCTAAGTAGTAAATATAGAAAGCCCATTTACATGAGCCTAATCGTCTAGTAGAAGGAATAGACCTTGGAAAAAATATATTAATGGTTAAATGGTTATAATAAACCATAAATTATCTCTATATATAATAAATATGTCTAATTATACAAGGAAACCTATAGGCAGGACCTAATATAACACAGAATCTACATGGTCTAAAGCTAGTCTTGGCTTTTTAAAGGGTTGAGAGGCCTATACACATGAAAAAAAGACAAATTTTTCTGGGGAATATCCTTAAATATTTTAGAATCATATCCCACACTTAAATTGTTGAGACAAACATGGTAGATACCCCTGTGTCTTAGAACAAGAGTATTTCCCATATGTAAACACAATTAGTTTAGTGAAAATGGGTGATTGGGTAAGTTGGGGATGGTGTAAACCTTGGAAGAAGGTGTATGAATCTAAGAAACACCTAGGGGAAAATTTAAAACAAATAAAAATATCAAGGATCTAAAAAATAATGTTTTGGATGGTTAACTTTGCAATCAAGCCTACTAGGCATAGTAAAGCCTAGTTTCCAAATGGGAGGCCTTTCACATTGATAACATGAAACATTGTTTCCAACCTATCTGAGCATGATTTTTATGTAAAAATAGAGGTTTTTGAGATTTTGGAATTCAATAATTTATATTTTTATGGTCTAAACATCAAAAGTGGCAGGCAAACCTATTGAACAAGGTGTAGGCCTAAGGCCAAATAAGGGGTTATCCACCATTTTAGCAAGAGATAAGCTTGGTGATCTATTGAAACATGCCCATAAGGTCAAATATGAGGATTTAAATTCATTTAAAGGTAGATAAAACCAAAATAAAGCATTTTTGGGTCTAAAAGTAACTCATGCATGGATGAATGAAGGGAAATAGCTCAAATAGCTGACTTTGAAATCTCATATCTTCTTCCAAGTTTTACATGGGAGTCCAAGGAATTTGGGGAAGTTAATATGGTCTATAAAGATCATTTTTTTAGAAATTTTGTGTAGGTTAGATCTTAAAACCTTATGAACCAACCTTAAGACCAAAAATAAGTCTAAACCCCTACTAAATCCTTTAAGGAACCATTTTTCAAAAATGGAGTTAGAAATGAAATAAAACAACATATTTTGAAGAGAATAGATATTGGATGATGAAATTTATGTGATCATTTCCCCTCACATTCCAACTATTTGTATGAAATTATATGTATGGTGAAAGAAACATGCTTTTTCTCACTATTTCATGTATTTTATAGGTTGTAGGAAGTTTCAACAGATAAAAATCACATGGATGGAAATTTTGAGATTTAATATAAATAAAAATGTAATTTTAATTCATTTAAAATTTTCCTAAGTATCTCAAATAGGTCCTTCAACTCAGCTAGTCAAAACTGGCCTAATGCACAAGCTAGTGAGAGGGGTGAAAATTTTCACTTGAACAGATTTTTAAGCTTACCTAATGATTAAAACTATATAGAGGGTCTTGAAACATGTCACCCACTATTTTTTATGTACTTTTATGGAAAAATAAAAGCATTTTTAATTCCATGTATGTAGGGTACATGGAAGGGTAGTTTTCTGGATAACAAATGATGATGGCTCAATTTTTGAAGTTATCAAAGGACCAAGCATGAAAAAAATGCATGTATCAGCATGTATGATGGCCTAAAATTATATTAAAATCATTTATACTACTAATTATTAGTTATAGTATGTTTGAATAGATCTAATCATGAAGACACTTTTTTATGCAAAAGGAGAAGTTTTGTGCGACGTTCCATAAATTTGATGACTTCAACTGACATTTTTACTTTTTAACCTTGCATTATTAGACACATATCCTCTTATCATGTATTTATAAATTATTTTCTAATCTTTATAAGTGTCCTTGTGACTGTTGGACTTCTCTCTCTCTCTCTCTCTCTCTCTCTCTCTCTCTCTCTCTCTCTCTCTCTCTCTCTCTCTCTCTCTCTCTCTCTCTCTCTCTCTCTCTCTCTCTCTCTCTCTCTCTCTCTCCTCTCTCTCTATCTTTCTCTCTCTCTCTCTCTCTCTCTCTAAGAGCTATCCATTTTGGCCATTGTAGGGATGCTCCACCTGAGTATGGAAAAACCCTACTCATTTACATACCTTTAAATAAATAAAATTACTAAGTTTTACCTCTTATATTACTATTCATAGTTTTTTTAATTTTAATGATTTATTTTTATTAAGTGACACTCTTGTTTCCTTAGCATGTTAGCTCATTCCTATAACCTATTTTTAGTAGGAAAACTTATTCGTGAAGACCATGTGAAGTGTTTTAGGATATGTCAAGGATTAAGTGAGTTTTTATCTTTACCATATGCCATTCACATCCTCTTTTCTAGTCCTCCTTACTATAGATGTTCGTCTTGACCTCACAATGTAACATTGATGTGAGAAGTTGTAGATTGGAAGGGTGTAAATTTGGTTTGTTGCTTGGTATAAAGTGTAATATGCATATGGTTGGATGTAATCAGTAAATTTGGTGTATCACATCCATTATTTTAAATTTTATTTTAGTCTCTTTATCCTTTTTAACCCCTCAATTCTAGTTGTAGTATGATCTATAGTGGTACATCAAGGGAGCTAGCCATATGTAGATACTCATCTCATTCCTTAGGCTCCCCAAAATCCTAAAGGTCATTCCATTGTGCCAATTGGATGTGGATATCCTTGTCATCTCCTCAAATGGTGAAAATTCAAGTTACTATAGTTCTTGGCTCACCTAGTGGGGCTGTTGTTCCAAGAGGTTGATATATTTTTGGTGTTATCTCTCAACAACTAGCCTGTGGAGGAGTCTATTCAAGCACCAATGGTAACTCTAAAGTTGTATCAGCTGGTCAATCAGCCTAGTTATTCTTTTAAAGATTGTTGAAAATCATTTCTTATGTCATTTCTTCCAAATGAAGGTTTTATGGCTGACTTTGATGAAGAGTTTTGTTACCTATAAGTGGGTAAAACCTTCCAAGTTTGTGCCATTACACATCAATGTGAACAAGTTCTCAATGAAGCTTGGTGAGACAATAATCAACATTATCATGAATCATATCAATCCTACAATCAGCCTTTTTATGAACCATACTTTACCCCTCAATATCCTTATGAGCCATGGCATCCATATATTCCTTAATTTCCCTCTTCATATGGGAAATATGTTTTTGGACAATCCTATGAGAATGGATACTAAGAAACACCTCTCTATCATTTGAAATATGAGCCTTATCATTCATATGATGATGCCTATCAACCTCAAGAGCATTCTTATGAATCTTGTACATAAAAAATTTTCATGGATTGTACACAAGGGTATCATTGGTAAAGCAAAGTTCCTACACATGTAGATGTTTTTCCTCCTAATCAACCCAAAGATTCATTTCCAATGGAAATCACTAGTGATTTCCTATTTTCCAAACCTATTCATAGACCTTATCCTATGTTTCACAATCCATCTCAAATCCATTAACCTATAATTACATCTCATATTCCATCTTCATCACCTCAAATCCATGAGCCTATCTATCAAGCTTCCACTTCATTTCTTCTCAAAGAGGAACCTATCTTGAGAGAATTAACGAAGAACAAATTCAATTCATGGTTGATCAAGATAATTTCATGAGTGATTGTGAGGAATAAATCACTATAGGTATTCACCTTGGTGATCAAAGGGATAATCCAATAGCTAATTTATCTATGTTTGAATGGATGTGGTACATGAAAAAACTCCTACATTTCACCCTCAACCAAATTTTGAGTTATATGTACCACCTCCACAAACTAGCTCATCTTATCCTCACCCTATCACTCTTTGCCTTCATGTACATATCATATGGGAATATAAAGAGGATCAACTAGTTGACAAATAAAGAGAGCTCTTGTTTGAATAAATTCTATCTCCTTGGTAGCCTCATTGGGCTAGATCACATGATTTCAAAATGCTTAGTCTTGGCATCACCATGAAGGAGAAGGAAATGGAAGATCTTTCAGTCCTTCAAGAAGATTCTACATCTGATAAAAAAAATTAGATGATCATCCTAAACAAGAATTAGAATATGTTATCAAATATGGATAATACTTTCAAGTCATCTCTCAAGAAGTGGTGGACCTCGAAGATTTTCCTGAGAACAAGGTAGAAGAAGTAGCTATTGAAGATGATCATGAGAAAGGAGATCTATGGTAAAAGTTCAATTCCATATGTAAGGAATTTTATGAGTTATTTTAAGCTCCTCCTCCAAAATATTTTACACTTGATGACAAGCTTATCTATGGACCTAAACATGATATTGAATATTAAACCAAGTAGAAAGAGGAATCTCTTTCTAATGGTCAAGAACCTGCTATCATGAATCTACTTGATGATGAAATGGAGCTTGAATAACATCATCTTGATGACATCATACATCAATAAGATAAGATGGAATAGGTAGTCATTTTATATGATAAAGCTAACAAGGATGATTAACAACTGTAAATAGAGTTACTTCAAGAGCTTGAAGAGCTTTTCCAAGTAGAAGGCCAAGTGTATGAC
Source organism: Torreya grandis (assembly GCA_037957365.1). Lineage (NCBI taxonomy): Eukaryota > Viridiplantae > Streptophyta > Pinopsida > Cupressales > Taxaceae > Torreya > Torreya grandis. Next base: position 685,607 of record JARHVA010007199.1, on the reverse strand, counting down.
AAATTAAAAGAATATGTTTCCATGGAATACAATGATAAATATTGGATAGATTTTTCAAAGATACTTGATTATCCAGAAGATCTTGTAGCTGAGAAGAAGACTAATCTTATTGAGAACACCATAGAAGATAAGAAGGTATACCTTGCTCAATCATCATTTGAGATTGTAATTGAGGATCTACATGACAAGTTTGAATATGTTTAGATGCAATAGGAACACCTTTACATTATATACTTGTTTTAAGATAGCCTACTCAAGAGTATGACAATTAAAATGCCAAAGAATAAGTCTGATCCATAAAACATCCAATCCAAGAAGAAGCATGCATTGCACCATATTTCATCTCATGAAGAGGGACATGCTTAAAACTTTACATTTAATCCAATATGGGGGTTTTCTAATTTTTAGTTTTACATAATAGGTTATTTCATAATTCCCCTAAGTGCCTTGAGCACAAGTGTGTGTCTTGTGTTTGCTTTCTTTTTTATGTGTGTCTTTTATTTTATGTGGTGGAGGTGGTCACTAGTGTCTTATCTAGATCAAATTTTTATGGTCAATGGTCAATATTTTTCTTGTTTTTATCAGTCCCTAGATGAATCCTAATCCCAATGGACTAATAAGGCTACTAGTGCAATTAGTATAGCAAGTATACTACCCCTTGAGTCACTAATCTGTTGACGAAATTTGACTTTTAGGTCAAATTGTGGCACCCATAGTTAAAAACATGAATTTCAGGCCTATAACATGGTCTAATATATTTTCATTAGATGTTTTATAGTTAATTTTATGTCAATTAATGGTGTAATATATTTTGTTAATTAGTTTTTAGGTCTATTTATCATTTTGAGTAATTTTAAGGGTAAATAATAGTAAATTTAATTCTTTATATAGGTTTATTTGAAAATATACAAGTGTAAAATAGTTTTGTCACATGACATGTGTCCCAATATGTCTTTACTAATTATCACTAATTGAAAATTGTTAGGTTACTAAAAAAGGGTAGTTTTCTTGAATAAAAGAGTGAGTTTTGCACTTGTATGACCTCCTTGGGAAGTGTACCAATTATAAAATATGTAAAAGTACCTGTCCAAATCCCCAAAATCAAATCTATTTTTGGTTTGATTTTAAACTAAAATTTGTTTCTCAAAACCATTTTGCTCCATTTTTAGTCTTCTTGACAGATTGAAGTGACTCACAAGTTTTTGCTCGATATGCTTAGCACAAAAGGTTTCAATAAAAATTATCTTATAAATAGATATTTCACTCAAGGATATCCATTATTGTAAAAATAATTTTTATTTTGGTCAAACATACTTTATGAACCATCCATTTGACGTTCATCTTCTAAAATTACCTATGAATCTGTGCACCCTTCAGGTTTTGATCTTATTTAGACAAGTCTATACAAACAAGTTACTAAGATTGATTAAAAATCTTTTTGGATTCCTCATATAATTATTCACACACTTTTTTTTATATTTGTAGTGTTATTTCTATGCTAACCAACTCAATTTGTAGGAGGATACACCATTTTGCATTGTGAAGAGTTTTCACCATTTGCAAGATTTTTGTTCTGTATTATGGATTTAAGGGGTTGTGATAGTGTCTTAAACATGTTTTTAGATTCATATTTATATCCTATTTAACTTTCACCTTCAGTATCTAATGAATTATTATTATTTTTAATATCACATGCCATAAAATTAGTCATTCAACACTCTGCTTGCCCCATTTCACATATTTACAATTGATTTTTAGGTTGGAATAAGTATGTTGGATTTGGTTTTAGGGATATATTGATTGAATTCATGGTTTAAAGGTTTTTTATCACTATTTATTGGTCTTTAGGATGTTTCTTATCATGTCTCTTATCCAAATCCACACCCTACCTGCATACACTCAACCCATGCACACACATAAGGGTTTCTTGGGTGATGTCATGCCATGAAAGGGACATTGGTAGTGGTGCCAAGCTCCTAGAGAGATGAAGATTGATATTTAGGGGTGGAGTATTGGTTCATATCTTAATGTGATTAAATGGAGGTTAAAAGACCAACCTTACCTTTACTTCTTGCATTGATAAATGATCACCTACATCTGGTATGAATTGTAGGTTGAAGTGTCATTTAGGGATGATGAACTATTAGAAAAACCTTACTATAATTCCAACATGTTATATGAAGTATAATAGACCTCTTGAGATAAATATAAGGTTACATAAATTTGAAAATGAATTCATAATAAGGTTAACTAAGTTTCAATTCGTATGTCCTTAAAACAAGAAAATAGAGGTCCAAAGGCTCTTTATGGATATCTAAAGATTGCATGTTGAAGAGTTTTAAGGCATCTAGATATTTTAAAGTTGTATCATTTATTGGAGAGAAGGAATATGGAAATAATTAATAAAAAATTATGAGTGGAGAATGTTGTGTGAAGAGCTCAAAGTTTCTCACAAAAACACTAAAAAACATGCAGTGGTATCTATAGGCTTGTGTGGTTATGAATGACCTTTTGATAGTTAGAGGCAAATGAGGTATACCATCATGTTAGAACTGGTTTCATTTGGTATAATGAGCATAAATGTATTAAAGGAAATTAAAATAAGTATATTAATTTTGATGTGCCTTACATGACCAGTCCTTAATTTGTACACAGACCCTAATATCCACCTACAACCATAGTATTGAAGGTTTCTAGGTAGGGGTTTGTTTTGGTATCTAAATTGTTGTCTTTATTCACCCAAACTAAGGGAAAGTTTGAATTAATGATTTGGGACTTCAAAATTGGTAAAATAAACTTTTCATATCATAATCAACTACCTAATGTACCTACAATCTAATGCTTTATCTATCAAGGAATAGGAGGTAAGTTTAGTTTTCTTATGTCTCATTTTCTTGATTTATATATATTTCAAATTTTCACATTTTTTAGGCTATTATTTGTTATAGATGAAAGTGAATGCTTATAACACAAGAAAATAGGTGGAAACTAAAGTTTGGTGTGCTCTAGAGGGCTTTGGTGATACCCAATCCACTGAGTCTTTTTTCAATTCATTTTAAATTAAAAAACACCCAAAAATTGATTCTATTTCATCTTCACTTCTAGGTTCACCAAAATTTATTTTAATATTTTTTTATTATAGTATTGAATGGAAAAAAATAATTTTCATATTGGTTTTTAATTATTTTTTTCAATTGACTCTTGAAATGTTGCCAATGAGGATTGTTCCACACAACATAATCAATATTTACCATTAAGACTTTCTTTTTGATTTGAAGTTTGCTAGAATTTTCTAGTTAAATAACTTGATAATTTACACATATTATAGGTTAAACCACCAATATCTCTCTCCCAATCAAAATGAGACAGTAAGAGCCAACTACCATAAAGACAACATTAAGGGAAGTGGCTAATCCATTAAGGAAAATCAAAATGGAAGAGGTGGTCACCTCAACAGGTAATAATAGATTTTATTTGAATTTGAATTAATTTTAAGTTTTTGAATTTATTACATTTGAATAATTTCTTTTTTCCATTCCACTCAACATCTGTCAGGAGACTGAGAAGTATACCACCACTACCACCACACATCTAGGTTAAGGGAAGATGAAATAACATCTCCCTATTTACATAGTGTAGAGGAACACTATAAATTTCTAATTTCCCAAATTTCTCTATTAGTGGCCTTTTGAGTGCACAGGGTCTGACATTTTTTAAGTAAATTGATCTCAGTGAAGAGTTTCTTGGGATTAAAAGTGGGCCCCTAAATTTTGGTGGATTCAATCCACATGATTTTATTCATGTTCTTAATGTGCCTTCAAAATTACCTTCTATGGCTACCTCTTCCCGAACTATCCCACCCCACACTGATAACTACATGTCTGTGATGATTCCTTTACTAAGTTTTCATTTAAAAATATAGTTTCAGAAATTATGTTTGCCAATTTGAGGGAAGGTGTTATTGAATAATTCAATGATTTAAAATAATTGGACATAAGGAAAAAAACTTATCAAAGAAATCAATGCCCATTATCACAACCACTCTCAAAGAGTGAATTTTTTTTGCTTGTTCAAAAGGAACCCTCAAAGATTGATGCCTTATTTTAGAAAGCTCAATCTAGATTGATCTATATTGATAATGTTTAAAATGATGGCATTTTAGAGATTATGATAAATAGGTAGGAAAATTTACATGGAAATCCCCATTCATATTTCAATAAATGGGCTAAAGATATCAACCTTGTTAGCATTGCATAAGTAGAGAAGGATAAAGCTATGGTAACTTTTTGTTTTCTACAGCATCTATTTTGATTATTAACCTTTATATGTGCTTGACACTTATATATTTTTGTTTATTCTAGGAAAAATATAAAAATTTGAAGCAAAAATCACATCTTCTTAATGTGAATTTGAAAAACACTCACAAAAGTATCTCCCTAGTTATTACATTGAAAGAGAACCTTGTCCTCTTAAATAAATAGAACAACACTTTGAAGAAAATAATTAAAGAGCATGATATGGATCCAAGAATTTTATTAAAGAAAAAAATAGATGTAGATCATATAATTCTTTCAATAGGAGATGTAGTGAATGAGGAGAAGGTGATTATTGCATGAATGAATTCTAATGCAGAGGATCTTCAAAATGAATGAGTGATAATAGAGGATCCACAGGTAAGTCAAGATAGTTAGGTTTTCATGGGGGATGACAAGAAGCAAGGTGGTGGAGAGTCTCAACCAAATAAAAGTTAATTTTTTTGAATTTATATTGTTTAAAATAGTTTGTATCATTTTTATTTAATAAACACTTGCTTTATTAAATGATATTTTACAATTGTTCAAAATACTCTAGCTATATATATATATATATATATATATATATATATATATATATATATATATATATATAGTATTGTATTGTGGTCAAGTTTATATATTGTATGGGGAAAAAGTAGAGTAAATATTATATAGAATTATATTGTTCTATTATTTGTAATATTTTAATTCATTATTATACTAATATACAATTCTAGTAGTTATAGATTTGAATGCAGTTTTACACTGTTCTAGTAGTTGTAGTATCAAATGTATTGTTATATTGTTCTAGTAGTTATAAAATTTGAATGCATGGCTATACTTTTCTTGTAGTTGTAAAATTTAATGCATTATTAAACTATTATATTAGTTGTACCATTTAATGCATTGATTATGGCAGAGTTTGAAAATATGCGAACCCAACTATAAGAAAATATTTATAGTAGTTGTAGTATTTGAATATTATAGTAGTTGTAGGAAAAATAGCCTATTTTAGAGTAAATATTGTATGAAATTATACTATTCTAGTAGTTGTAGTATTTGAATGCACTGTTATAATGTTATATTACTCTAGTAGTTGTAGATTTGAATGCATTTTTATATTATTCTAGTAGTTATTGTAATGAATGAATTGTTATTGTGTTATATTATTCTAGTACTTGTATATTTGAATGCATTTTTGCACTATTCTAGTAGTTGTATCATATAATGCATTGATTGTGGTGAAATTTGGAAATAAGCAACCCAAATTTCCAACTATAGCAAAAATATTTCCTATATAATTGTGTAATGGTACTAATATAAACATGAAATAGAATAATTATTATTACACTATTATTCATGTATTAAATCTATGTATATCCTCTCTAAATTACTATTATAGACAATTAAGATAATGAAGACAACAAACCTTAATAATTGGATTTTAATGGCAAGAGAAATGGTATCCTAAGGTGCACCATGTATGTCCAGACATAATACTTAATGAAGGGCATGAATTGTAGAGATATATCACTATTTGAAATGCATAGAATTATAATAAGACAAAAAAAATTATTAATTACAATGTATTGAATAAGATTTAAGATTGTAACATGCAGGAAATAGATTAAAAAATTTAATGTCTTTGAAGATGAAATAATAATAAATATTTCATAAAATAGTGATTTCTATAATTAACAAAATAAAATTTGAGCAACTGAAACAATCCTTGAGAAACTTCCTTATCATAAGTGTGATTTACATCTACCATGATAGTTGCATATTTAGTCTCGGTATTTTCATCTTCTATATTGATAGATGTATTAGTCATGCCTCTTATTTCAATTAAAAAACTCCATGTTTCCACTTTTATATCATATGGAAACTTGTCCATAGAATAACGTGAAACATATAGTCTCAAGAAAGTCTCTAAGATATAATCCAATCTATTTCTAAGTTTTGACTTCATGAAGGATAATGCACTAAAAACTCACTCATCATCCACAAAACTCAAAATAATTTTTTGAACAAGTTCATATAATCTAAAATATTCACTAATACTTTCTTGTAATATGCTACTTGGATAAAGCTTTTTCTATAGATGTGTAATGGCACCATTTTATTTTCGGTCACTTCAACGCTAAACTTGATCCCTTGTTATAATCCTAAAATTTGTTAACTAGCACAAAAGAAAAGAAGAGCAATGGATCCCAAATTAAAAATTTAACAACAAAGTTGTGTTATGTTATGTTAAAGACCAACCATCCCTATTGCATGCAATAATAGAATATATTGTGGCAGCAAATTGGAAACTTATATTGATATAAACCATTTTTCCTAGTAATGCAATTAATTTTAATTAATGATTAGAAAGAGACATGGATCTCTTGTTGATGTGTATATTTGAAATTGGCATCAATTACATGATTTGCTTCTGCTAGTCCACAAGTAGCAACACTTGAAAGAGGAGGAAAATCATTTGAAAGAGGGATAAATTCCCAAATTGTGGTCTTGCATGTTAGGGGAATGAATACCAGCCAAATTTCATGTCCACCTCGAACATCCAAAGCATAAAAAATCACCACCTATGTAAAGGATGAATAGTTAGATCTACATCCACAACATCGTATGATGATCAATCCCACCATGAAGGTGAAACACTAGATTTACAACATGAATTGTAACTCCAAACACTATGATTATGTATATAGGTAGAGAATAAACTATGAAAACAAATCCCCAACCACCATGCTACTGATGAAGGGGCACCTTACAAATGGATCATGTCTACTGATATTTTACTCAGAGTGCAAGGAACACTCCCATAGTGATTAACCATATCATGTTGGTGCTAAAACTCCTTAGAATTTTTTTTATCTTGTACTTGAATTTAAAAAGATATATAGGCCAGGACATACACTTTAAATTTAGTTTTAAAATGATGTGAAATAATTTCACTATTTGATCCCGGGCCTAAGAGGAGGCCCAATGGAAAATATCACTTAACATATTAAATGGCTTATTATAGAAGCATAGAGTGAATGGTAAAGGTGCAAATATATATCAGTGTGTAGTATGGTAATGGAAAGAGGAAACAAGAATAATGGACCCCAGATTATAATCATAGAAACAATTTTCTATTATGATAAGTTATATGCAGGATTTTAGAAGTCAAATGTGTGATGTCTATGTATTCATAGTTTTTCTCTATATCACTATCATATTACAAAGAATAGAATAATGTGTTCATATAAAAAGGACACCATTAATATGATTGATTAAAACTAATTCATAATTAATTAGTATTCTAATGGCTTATGTTGACATTATTGTTAAGCTATATTGTAGAGTTTTAACACTACAAGAGCTATGCACTATGATAGAAGAGGAGATATGACTTGTATTTTTTCACACATGTTGGAGATAATTTTGATGATGTTGGCCGAGATGCACACATTCTCAAGCAACGCCTAGATATCATAAGTTAAAGAACTGACTTATATCTTATTGAATTAATTTCCCCTTCCTTGAATATCAATGGTCCCCATTACATATAGTTACAAAATATGATGCAGGATTAAATTGGTAAGTAATACTTTTTAAAACTATTCTCCACGTGGAGGTAGTTAACTCTATTTGATTATATGAAAGACATCAAACACTTGTTGAGGTGTCCATTTGACCTTGACATCACATTATTGATGTAAATATATTAGTGCATCATAGTCAAGATGAGTCTTTTCTTCCTGAAGAATATTTGAAAAATATGATGTGTCCAATAAAGGTGGAAATTAGTGACATAAGATTAATTAACCAAATACTAGATGCAACCCAACATAATAAAGAAGATTATTTCATTAAATCTTGAAAGCATTTTATCCTAATTTATTTATGATAATGTTGGGAATGTACCAAAGTGAAAATTACTTATTGTAAGGTCCTTTCAAAATATTATTTTTCATTCGAATCCATAATTGATCAACAACTTAAAAGGTTTATGATGTTTGATGTTGATCATGTCATTGATTGTACTTGTCAATTTCCATGTTAAAAAATGGTCTAGGTTTTCTATTTTTTCTATTAATTATCCTCAATGAATTGACAAACTTTTTCAATTTTTAGTTGAGATGAAGGATTTTTTATTGATAATAGTAGTATAATCTAAGATACATCAAAGTGTGTTAAAGTTTAGAAACCCATGTAAGCCTAAAAACTATTATGTGATGTAGAGTTATGTAGTGCTCTATTGTAGTTGTGCTTAGTGAAAGGAAGAGTTTTATATAAATTACATTGCTTATTTAAATTATACACTTTCATAAATTCACTATCATCATGGTTATAACTTGTGTTTTTCCATTAGTCTAGGATGGAATACAATAAATTTATTTCACTTTAGGTTTTGTGTAAATCAAATCACTTTTTAAAAAATTATTGATAACTTTACATTCCAATTATATATAATAATTAATGGGATTCTAAAATGGATATATACATGGTTAAATTATATTTTAGTTTTCATAGAGTTGAGATTAATTTATTACAAGGTATAAGAATCTCCATCTTTGAGAATATATCAACTATTGTATTACAAAAGTCAATAACATGTGATTTGTAACAGGTTATCCTTATAGGAAGTCCATGAAAACATATTCCCAAGCTCTTTATGGTTGTAGAGGAGGTGTGTACATTTCTTACTTATTATTAACTAGTTTTGAAATTAAACAAGCAACACATGACCTAATATATATAACAACATTTGACATGAGGTCTGTCCAAACTAATAGCATATGTAACACTATAAGCATATTTTCATCATAAAATTTTTCTCTAACATATTTGAAATGTGTTTACCATATTAGTTTGTGTCTCTCTACCTTGTGAGGTACACATAACTGTTGATGATGATATAGAAGTCCATTGTGTAATTACAAATTTAGACCAAAATTTTCAAATAATAATTTATATTAGATTGTTATAAAATTTGAGTCAGAAGGATACAATTCTAACCATATTTTAAATTCAAGTCCACATACGGAAAGTTATTTAAGAATAAGTTGAACTGAAGGTCAAGTAAAAAAAACATACTACTAAATTGGTGCTTTCCTTATTATGCTTGATGATAATCTAAATGTTCCACTAAATATAGAGGTATATTTTTTTATGCCACTCTTTCTATAAATTATTCTAATTATGTAACAGCTGAAGTGCATTTTAATCCATGTGGATAAAATTATCCTTTCAAAATATATAATTCTTTGAGTCCCTACATTCATGAAAAAAACATATATCTCACAATCATACGTTGGGATTTTCCTTATTGGCATAACGAATATTTCACTTTGTTATGCATATGGGTGACCATGTTGAGTGAGGAATACTTTGAGTGCACTATCAGATTTATTATTATCGATCTTAATTTTTGTTGAATATAAAGTAACGCAAGTACAGATGCATAAAAAGATTGTATATTAGGCCTTTGATTTATTCATGTTTTGTAGTTGAGAAGATAAGAACTATATTGGTACCGCATCTAGTAACTCTTAATAGTCTACATATAGAATTCAGTGTCAATATTTATTTCAAATGTGTAATTTTATTCCCATAATTTTTTCATGTGTGATGTATAAATTTTTTGGCATTATATCAACTACATACCATTTTTTGGTGTTTATATTTATATCTATGATTTATTGAAAATATTAACTAAATTGAAAGTGAAATATATTGCATCAAATTAATTCCATTTTATTTTCCATAATTTTAAAAATATGATTTTTTTTTAGGGAAACATTTTCAGGAAATGATACTATTTTAAAATTGACACTTTTGCATCAAAACATGTGTTACAAATTTTGAACTGGCATAAGTGATTTTAAATTCATGTTTTATAATTTTAAAATATTTTATAAAATGAATTTTTTTAAATGATGTTTCAAAATAATTATATTATGATCAAATTAAAATATCTGTTAGATTTTTTTTTACATGATTTATATCCACCTCTTCACATTTCATTGTATTTCAAAATTTCATTGCATCCAAGTAAGTACATGGGTAGAAACATGTTTATAACCTATGTAAATTTATTACATTTCAATGTATCACAAATTAATCAACAATATAAAAAAATATCTTAAAATTATTAATTATAGTGAGCTCCATTCTTTTTGTGAGTCATGGTGTAAGTCATTCCCTCTATTTCAACATCATGTTCATCCCACACACTTTTATGAAATGAACTAGAATCAATGATAATATATGTCATGAATGTGTTTTCCAAATGCAATAAACTAGTTTCAAAAATATAATTACCAAGGGCTTCCACCTCTATTCTCAATCAAACTATATAAGAAGGTATTATATTGCACTATTGAAAACTTGACTTAAAGTATTAATAATTTTATTATATGTTGATGTGTGGGAGTTTTGCAATGGTAACATAGTCATGGACCAAATGCAACCCAATATATGTTCCTATTGTGAGCATATCAACAACCTCTACAGGAAAAATAAATATATCATGATTTGAATGCACAATACCCACCTTCCTTCTTTTCTCTACTGATCCATGCCCAACATACATGGAAAACATAACGTATTTTTTTAAATAGTTCCATGATATTTAAAAATAATAATGTAAAAAATAATACAAATTTACCTATATTGTCTTCAACCTACAATTAATTTCCATTTTTACTAATTTGAATGATAAACCAATCATTACATTTTTTCCAGCATACTCGTAACCTAGGCTAAAAAGCATAATTAGCAAAAATCCTTGTTTCTAATATTATGAATTGTGAAATCCTTATGTATCTAGTTATTAATTTATATTTCAATCACTAAACATCCACTTAAATTATATTCAAACTATCTAATTTTTATCCACGGACCATTCAAATCAGTTTGGTATTGAATTTTTCGACACACGATTACAACAATCATATGATGTGTGTTTATTATTGTAACTTATGCAAGGGTTGGATATATTATGAAATAAATTTTAATTTTATTTTTTGGAGGGAGTTATTAACACAAAAAATATATAAAAAATGTTTACTAAGAGTTTACATCACATTTTACATTAGGCCTAAAATTTGTGGACACTGATATAGTCAATGTCTTAGTCAAAACATCAGTGTCACTAACAAAAAAATTTGCATTATTAGCATCAATTTTTAAAAAACCTAAAAAAATATAATATTGATACCATTTGGAGGTGCTTTTATATTTTGAAATAGAATTTGGAGCAAGAAACTTTTTGTTGTTACTAATTAGCATCAATAAAATTGGCTAATATAAATGTTCTTTTAGTGATCATGAAAAATTAAAATTTTGACACAAAAATTATCATAAATTCATGAAAATGTAATAGTGATAGTTCAAAGGATATGTGACATGATAGAAACTATGTGATAATATCTTGTATAAGATTTATAGTCCAATTGAACAATGAAGCTCTATGAAAAATATTTTCTTTTGCCCATTCCTTGATGAATAGGATCTTCATGGTGTCCCTATGAAATATTTTTTCATCTAAAATGTATCCAAAAATCTATACCTCTCGTATATAAAATGGGGTTTTTTCTTTATTTTAAAATACAACTTGTGCTTCCACAAAGTGTGAAAAATGTGATCAATATGGCATAGATTTACATTACATGTTTCACTAGATATTAGGATACCATTAGGGTATATTACAAAAAATGAATAACTAAAGGGCCAAAGAATCACTTTAATTAATAACGTAAATTTAGTAGGCCCTTTATTTAAACCAAAGGGCAAAACTAATAACTTAAAAAAAAATCATTTTTGTTTAATCTCTTTTGGATCTATTTAGGTTCAATAAGAATATAATGATATCCATGAGTAATATATATATTTTTTGTGAAAAATATTTGACTATGAAGATGGTAGATATTAGATCCATAATCCTTAGAATAAGGTAGTAATTTTTCACCTTGTTATTTTTGAGAGCATTGAAATTGATGCACAGCCTTCATGTTCCTTTTTTATTTGGTGCAAGTACAATTGGGTTTTTACAAGAGAATGATATTATAATAATTTGTGTGTAATTGAGGAATTAAAGTGTATACATATTGATCTATTCATTATTTAAAAATAACCTATGATGGAAAGAGAGATTAAGTAGAGTTATTCCAATAATCAAGTCAATAGTGGTATTGATCATATAGTGTATAGGTTATTCCTTAGATGACTGGAATTTATGTTTGTATTCTTCCCACTTGTGGGTGAATGATTTATCTTTGTTTCTACTAGAAGAACAATAGTATGCAATGGTGTTGTTGGAATGCTTTTATAATCACGTCTCACCATAAATATCACTATTTTATTACTAAATTTGACTAACTTAGTATATTAAGTGTTAATGAGTGACAACTCAGGAACCAGTTCTGGTATGTAGCATCTCATATCACCAACATCTATGAAAACATTTATAGGATTTTATTTATAGGTTAAATGATGATAAATATATGGTTTCACAAGTAAAACACCATATACATATAATTTTACGACAAACTAGAGGATGGCATCTTGAAAAGGCATGATAGATTATGTGACATGTTTATTAAATCCTACACTAAACTACCCAATACATTATAATTGTGAATGAAACATTAGTGGAAAGTTCAATCTTTCAACCAGTTAAAAATAAGTCATGTTATTTTAAATAGCACTTTCTACAAATCAAGAGTTTCACTTCTTGAACCACCGATATCTACAATGGGTCAATTGGATATCTATATTTGTGTTCTTTTTATTTATGCATCTCTAACAAAAATTGAAATTA
>JARHVA010007199.1:612500-662500 GCA_037957365.1 Torreya grandis | reverse complement strand
TTTTACAAGTTCTATAAATGGATATTTTACAACCCAGTTAACTTGAAAAGACCTTCCTATTGTCCATGTAATTCTCTTCCTCTATCAAAATTTTTGAGTGGAATTTTTAACAAAATATTATGTCTAAAAATAACTCTAATTGTATTGTGAAGTGCCTAAAGGAGTGTGTTCTAGTGAAGTACCTAAAAGAGTGTCTTCTAGTGGTGAAATTTCATTAATAAAATCTTCAATTGGTGAGAAGTTATTGGGATTAATTATTTATAATGAAATAGTATGAATATGTGTGTCAATTTCTACATTAAAATGATTTTGTATATATTTTACAATGAAAAATATTAACTGATATTGTTTTAAAAAATTTCATAATTACATGTATTCACAGTACATGTTATTTTCACTATCTTCTTTCCAAGATTTTTGAAGTAAGACATGATTTTTTAGTTTTTTGGTATTTGATGTTATGTTTTAACCTTATCATTACCTCCTAATACCACATCTTTATTTCTAAGCAATTTAGTGCTATCAACTTCCCATCCACTATCAGGTACCAATTTGTGATATATATATATATATATATATATATATATATATATATATATATATATATATATATATATATATATATATATATATAATGTTTCTCAATTGTGTCCACTTTAAGTTGTATTTTTTTTTCTTTTCCATGTTTCTAATTGTAAATTATACATCTGCATTATGTTCAAGGCTCATTACCATTTTTTTGTTCTACAAGTTCTATAAATGGATATTTTACAACCCAATTAACTTGAAAAGGCATTCCTATTGTCCATGTACTTCTCTTCCTCTATCAAATTTTTTGAGTGGAATTTTTAGCAAAATATTGTGTCTAAAAATAACTATAATTATATTGTGAAGTGCCTAAAGGAGTGTGTTCTAGTGAAGTACCTAAAGGAGTGTCTTCTAGTGGTGGAATTTCATTAATACAATATTCAATTGGTGAGAAGTTATTGGGACTAATTATTTATAATGAAATAGTATCAATATGTGTGTCAATTTCTACATTAAAATGATTTTGTATTTATTCTACAATGAAAAAAATTAACTGATATTTTTTAAAAAAGTTTCATAATTACATGTATTCACAGTACATGTTATTTTCACTATCTTCTTTCCAAGATTTTTGAAATAAGACATGATGTTTTAGTTTTTTGGTATTTGATGTGACATTTTACCCTTATCATTACCTCCTAATACCACATCTTTATTTCTAGGAAATTTAGTGCTATCAACTTCCCATCCACTATTAGGTACCAATTTGTGATCACATAACATAGTGATATTAGGATGCAAGCTACTACTGCATGGTATAGTCCTATGGTGCATCAATCTATAGCCACATGACACACTATTCCTAGATACCATGTTGACATCATATGACACATGGATACTAGGTGTTAGGTTGTCATCATGTGGTGCATTGCTATCAGGTGTCAATTTATTTTTATGTGACACATTACCTCCAACCATTTGGTTTCCACTACATGGCACATTATTACCAGGCTTCTGGTTACCACCACATGAGATATTTTAATTGGGCATTATATTATCATCATGTGCCATAATGCTAATGTAATCCATGTTACTATCATGTGACATAGTTTCACCAGGTATCTGATTTGGATTACATGACATAATACTTTTGAATGTTAGGTTGTTGTTGAGTGGTGTATATTTTCTATATGGTTTAGTTTTTATGAAAGTAGTTGAGTGGCAAAGTCTAAACTAAAGTCTCAAGATCTTGACAATCTGTTACAGAAAGACACTTTGGTAGTAACTTCATGACCTATAGAAACATATTTACTACATATATGGTGAATTACATGGATAACCACATAATTATTATAAATCATTGGCAAGCTGAACCCTAAGAAAATGACATCCTAAAAATTAGGCAAAAGGGCCATATGTTGCACTTGAAAAAATTATCAAATTCAAATTCTCCAAACCAAAATATTCATGAATTAAGAAATATTAGCCACTAAAATCTACCCTAACCTTAACATCATCACCATGTGCATTATACCTCAAAACCTAAGGAAAAAGTCCTCAAACCCTTCTATGCAAATAACTTACCCAGATCTGCTAATTTATCTCAAAACATAGTCATGGAACCTTAAACTTTTGACACGTATAAGAGCACTCTTAAGGACTTCCAATGCATGAATATGATATTAAATCATACTAAGAGGAACTTAAATCAAAAATATCATAGACACAAATGACAAACATTGGTCTTACAATCCAATCTATTGACCTCCTCTCTCACATACCTTACTCAGTTACACAAGCCATTTTAGCTTGAATGTTATAACTTCTTATACTAATTTCTAGGATTTTTTGAAGAATGGATAGGTCATTAAAGTTATAAATAAAACAACCATGTACATTACATGATTTAGCTAAGGGTAGAGATCCTCCAAATCATCTTTGCAACTTGTTTACCCAGGTCTTCTAGTTTACCTTCAAACATAGTCATGGTGATAATGACTTTCAACACTTGTGGAGACACTTTAAAAAACTATTGATTCATGTGGATGATACAATGATATAATTAGGTAAAACACAAATAGAAATATAGAATTGACAAGTGATAACTTTGGTCTTGCATACCAACCCCAAAACATTATACCTTCAATATCTCATCTACAGAAGATAAGTAAACTTACGAAAAAAATTCTAAACATATCTACTGACCTTAAAAAATATAACCAATATAAACACTACCATGCATTTGGATCCATACCTAATCCATGATAACACATACTTAATCTCATTGTCACATTTGCCTAGTTTTTCTCACTGTCTACACTATTAGGCCTTTCAAAATAGGTCAACTTGCATACTTGATTTATCACATATAAGGTCTAGAAAATAATAAAAAATAACCATGGAAAAATAATATAATTTTAAATATCTAACCTTCATCTATTCATCAACTTTGACTCGATCAAATTTACTTACCATAATAATTTTTTGAGAAACACGGCCTTTCCTATAGGCTCTACTCACTCTCATGAGAAACTAATTCGACATGGATATACCTAGAAGAGTCCACTACATATTCAAATCAAAAAACTAATTCATATAAACCATTATGATCCATTTCAATCAAAATCTTCCATATCAAGTTGAACTTAGGATTTTGAAGAGGTTTAAACCACCTCACTATCTTAATGGTCATTCATAAATCTTAACTCATTATTCCAAAAATCAATGCTTATAACTTTAAGATAGGAACATTTAAAATAGACCATGAATATTTTATGTTTTTATGAAAAGCTTAAAAATTGCAATGAGTACTTGAAAGTTCTTATTGGGTTGAGAATCCTTCATTCTATTCACACAAGAAAACTCAAAACCACATTCCATGCATTTTTTACAAAATTTTACCTCAAAATTAGACAATACACTTAAAAAAACATGACATACCTTTTTAAATTAATATATAATCATTATTTCCTTGAAAATATATCATAATACCTCATTTATCCACCATATCTCTCTTTGCTTTCTAGGCCTTTAACTTACAAGTCATATTAGGCCTTAAATCTAACCTTAAAACCTCTTTCCATGCACTCACCACCTCACTCACATGCTAAAAAAAATATCACATGATTAAAAAATAATTTCCATCCTTCATAAGCCTTGAAAACAATTCATGGTACCTTATTGGGTCAAGCAGGGACAGGAAGTACTCTAGTTACATGCTAGGTCTAAAGGTCTTACCCTTATAGGCTCACATTAAAAATACTTGAGTGCTCGAATACCCATATGTATACTCAAGCAATGTTATACTACCTGATAGGCCTGTATGCATCCATATCATAAGGCCACCATGCTCA
This sequence comes from Torreya grandis, assembly GCA_037957365.1. Lineage (NCBI taxonomy): Eukaryota > Viridiplantae > Streptophyta > Pinopsida > Cupressales > Taxaceae > Torreya > Torreya grandis. The sequence goes on along the minus strand of JARHVA010007199.1, from coordinate 658,619 downwards.
TACCTTCTCACAAGGTTCCTTCATGTTATGACTGTTGTCATTACTAGACTTCTCAAGCACTTTGAGACTTGACAACTGATCTTGAAAACATTACTTGGTTATTTTATACCTTTCTCTCATGTATTTCATGCTTCTCAAACCATATCATACCTCTATAGATAATTATTTATGCTTATCATGCATGTTCCCATGATATAACTAAGCTAGCAATGGCTAGGATTCTCAAGACACCTATTACTCAAAACATGCTTACCTTGACATGATCATTAAAACATCTTTATGACAACACTAACAGTCATCAAGATTACCTAAATCATGAAATTATCCTCAGAGGAATCATTATATTTCCTTAAAATTCTCTCTCAACTAAAAGAGATAAGGCTACCTTCAAATTCTCTCATGTCACATGGTTTATATCTTACTGACTACTCACTATGCATGTACACTTTGACATAAATAATATCAACCTTAAATTTGACATCAATGACAACAATATTGACCTTTAAATCAATGATAACAATTATCATCAATTCAAGATGTCATATATTATTTTCTCAAATTTTATGTGAGAATACAAGAATCAAATAATTTTTTTTATATTTATTGAGGTTACCCAAACCATGTGACAAGTTAAAAATATGAATTCAACAAGTAAGATAATTATTTCAAAATTGAAGTTAAATTATATATTGGCCAATCCATCAAAGTTGAGTTAAAAGGATACATGAAAATATACACAAGTAAAATTAATGGTGATAAAATTAATCCTAAGAGTAATAATCATAATTTTACAAGTTATAATGATGAAAATAAAGCATACTAGTGTTATAATTGTACTAGAAAATCCGTAACTATTTATAGGGATTATATATTTTTTAGAGAATAAGGTGTATATTTATTCTAATCATGTAAATGTTTAAGTAATTAGTTAATTTATAAGTATCTTGAAGTTTATTTTGAGGGATTAAAAAGTCATAAACATGTTTATATTCGACAAGAAATAATACTAACTCTTTTCAAGATACAAATCTACATTAACACTAAGCAATTACAAGTGTTTGTTAATTACTCATCCAAAAAATAAAATATTGGATAAAAACTATAAGATTAGGACCAAATTAATATAAAATTTAAGGAAGATGATTATATTTATAGTGATTATGTTGTAAATATTATGTTTGCATTACCCTTTATGAATAGTGACCCTAAAAGTTATGTATCTAAACTAGTTAAAAGAAAGAATACATTTGTACTATGAAACTAAATATGGATTGGATTTATAGGAATGATACATGAAATTTATTTTATCCTCATTTTAGCTTATGGTTATATTTTTAGAATCATGCCAGGAGGTTTGATATATCTCACTATGAAAAGCCTTGATATCAGTTATGGGTTTTAAGTTGTTTATTGATTTATGTTTAAAATATTAGCCAAGTATTAACGATCGATGAAGAAAATATTAAGATATGTAAGAGGTACATAAAATCATGGTGTTAATTATAAAAAATTGAGGTCTTTATGTCTCATTAAATACACAGATTCAGATTGAGGAGGATCTCTTGATGTGAGAAATTCAACTTCAAGTTATTTATTCAAATTTGGAAGTGGGTTTGGTTTTGGTATTCAAAGAAGCATTTTATATTTTTATTATCCTATACTTAAGTTTAATATATCACTTATGTTAGATTGTATACAATTATTATGATTTATAAGACACTTTGTTGATTTCAAATAGACTCAGCTTGAGACAATTTTTTTTTGGTATAATAACAAAGAATATAGTTGAGAAAACTTAAGGGGTATGATGAAAATATGTGAACTTGACTTATATTTTTGAATATATTTTATTTTATTTTTTATTTTTACAAAGGAAATTTAATATTTTTTATGTCCTAAATTAGTTTTTCATCATTTTAGACAATTACCAACGATTTCTTAAAGTGTAAATAGAACTATCAATTAACTACAATTCATTGTCTGAGTAATTTAATGTGTTACCAAGTGAGGGGGTGAAATTCTAGTATTAGATTAAAAAACTTAAAGCGTGATTAATTTAGCACTTAATTATTAATAAATTTGGGATGTCATAATTATGTAGGTTGTATGATTTCATGGGTTTTGAGCAAGACTTCTTGGATGTTAACCTTGCCTCGAATGTAAGTCAATCTTGTTTGCTTTCATTTTTGTTTTAGTCTTCTTTAAATTTTCATAAAATTTACTTTTATAAGTTTAATTATAAATCACTTATTTGTCAAGTGAATTTATCTATTTAACTTTTACTTTATACTTTATTGAAATAACTTGTCACATAAGTTATCTCGTAATTGGTTTGTTGTACCTCTTAATGTTTAATAAAGAACTGTGCAAAAACTATAACATAATAATTACTTTGCAAAATTCATGTTGATTATTATTATAATTTATTTATTTTTACAATTATTCACAAAGAAGACAAAAAATCACATGTTTATGGTTTTGAAACTATTTACTATATTTTTTGGTTAATAATTTCACTTATAACATATTAACTATAATTTTAAGATGATTTTATGGATGCATAGCTTCAATCTTGAAGAAGAAATTTATATATACAAAAGGAAGATTAATACTACAATAATATGACCTTTATTACCTAATTTAAATTCAATTACATTAACATAATACATATATAAAGTAAATTATAAAATATGATTAATAATTTTAAAATACATGTTATTCTGCCCACACTATCACCAATACGTCCTCAAGTTTTTTTAATAAATTTTCTTATGAATATTTATCTCCAATATATCCTCTAGTTTTGTGTAAAGTTTCTTATGGATATTTTTGATTACATGATTCTCTTCAAAACTGTGTAAGATTCCCTTTGGGATAGTATATTTTTTAATCCGATATAACATAATGTTTTCATTTATGATTCAAAAATAAAAGATGATTTTCATCCTTCCATTTAATCAAAATTTTCATATGTATAAAATCAAAATTAATATTGCAATAGGATGACCTATATTACCTGATTTCCATCTTATTTTAAATTAAGATGAATCACGTTATGTCAATTAATATTCATAAAATAAAGCTATATGCTTATCTAAAATTAACAAAAGCTTACATGTTTTAAGAAATTGCCAACTATTTGATATTGTATCAATTAAAATCATAAAATAAAGCTATAGGCCTATAAAATTGACAAAGACTTACCAATTCTTTCCTTAAAAAGTGCATATATATATACACTTACTTCATGTATATCAACTAAGATGGAAATGCAAATGAAATTAATGGACTCATTTTTTTAAAAAAATTTAAATTTATTTTCAATTAAGAAGGAAATGAAAAACAATTTACATTGATGCGATAGCTTTATAAATAATATAATGGATTTATATCTCTGTTTGTCATTGTGAAATGAATCTTGAAATCTAAGATGTTTTTAATGTTTTTGTTAGACTTATTATCAAGAATATAAATATTTGAAGTTAAAGTATAAATTTGAAAGTCTATTTGATTTTTAAATGAATGGAAAAAAAATTAATATATAAATTTAAATAGAAGTTTCAAGTTTATTTCATATAGAAAAAATTATTTCAACAGCTGTAATATGATTAGTATAGACAATATTTGGTTATACTATTCATCAAAATATAAATTCAATTAAATATTTGATAGATTTAGATTTATATATTTGTAATTTAGAATATGAATTAGATTATAATATCTATATAATTCTAAACTTCTCAAGGAAAATTATATATATATATATATATATATATATATATATATATAAATATATAATACTTTTTTTTTTTAAATTATTTAAATGAAAGAAATACAATTTATTTTTAAATATAGTTCTGAATGAAGCTAGAGATTTTAAGATTTGTTGACATAGAAAAATTTATTTATCTATTTATTGTTAAAAAAGTACAAGTCTAGTGGATCTTGAATTTATTTGTGTTTTTGTTAGATGTATTATAGGATAGAAAGATTAAAAAATAGTACATAAATGAAAAATAAAATTTAATTTTTAAATATATGAAACAATGAAATGTATTTGTAAATTAAATTAAAAGTTTAAAGTTTGAGATATCATTCTCAAGATATTTACATTATTTTAGATTTGTGAAATAAATGAAATGAGCACCTCTAAAATGATATGTCTAAATATCTTTAAAATATATTTTTAAAAAATAATTATATTATTTATTTATTAATTTAAAATAATTAATAAATATAAAAAATATGATAAGATTAACTTATATTATATTTAAATTATCAATGTTGAAATTAAATTATTTGTCTTGGTTCATCATTTCTGTGTTTTACAAATTTTATTTGGTACATAAAATTGCACTCTACAATTATGTATATGGAATCTATCTAGCATTTATAATAATATCCATCAAAACTAGAAATCACCTTAGAAACATATGTCCAATCTAAATTTATCCATAGTAAACTTTACTTAGTAAATATTTATGTTTTATGTTTTTTTATATAACATACCTGATTCCAATAGATCTAATTAATTTTGTTATGCAACTTCATCCCTAAAAATCATAATAAAAAATGAAAACATTAAAAGAAATACATTTACAATCTAATAATTAAAGATATTCAAAATTTTAAATTTTATAAAGTATAAAATATTTTAATTGTAATTTATTAAAAAAAATTGTACATAAATCCATGACATATACAACTATCAAATTTAATTTACATACCTAAACATATCTTTATTTATTTATTAATTATAAAAAAACATAAAACTAAAACTACTAATGTAATTGATAAATAAATAGAATATCACTTGTAGTTTTATGCTCACCTAGACAAAACTAACAACATAGTTATTAATTAACTATAGATATATTTTTATAAAATAAAAATGGACTTAATTTTATAATTATTATTTAATATATTTTTATGGTTTAGTTGTAATGCCACTGCAAATATATTTTAGATTATTAGAGTAAAAAACTAATATTTTATGACTCTGAGATTCCAAAGAAGATTTGAATAATGTATGAGCAGCCTAAGATTAAAAATTATACATCTAGTTTTTTTTTTAAATTATAATTGTAATGTTATAATAATTTCAGCAATGTTTTAACTTGTAATATTATCTATATTTTTAATTAAAGTTAATAGAGTGTAATAATGACTGCCATTTTTTTTTAATGATTTTTTTAAAGTAATAGAGAAATAGATTTCAAATTTAAGATTGAAATTTAAACACACTCATTACATTACAACACAATAGAATGTCCAAATGTTATTATATAATACCTCTTGACATAATTACTAGTACAAATATGTTAATTATATTTATCTAAAATATGTAGGAAGATTTCTATCTTGAAGTTCTTATCTTTGATATTTCACATATCATATTGATTAATAACTTAAATATCTTCTCATCCAATTCACACTAACTAGTAACAATGGCACGCATTTAAATACTACAAAGTGTTTGGTTTGAAATAATATTATTGAGAAAAAAAGAGGGACTCCAAATTCTATTTTATGATCAAAATATTCTAATTTTTCCATTAATTTCTTTGAATAAAAATTAAGGAAAAAAATATACTTAATAATCAAATGGACATTAAATTTAAAGATTAAATTGACATACGATAATCAAATCAATATCAAATTTATAATTAAAAAAAAATCAAATAACTTACTCCATTTTACTCTGCCCTAAGGCTTCTACAATAGATTCCCTATTCACATACTTATAATCAATATGATTTAGTTATTTTATAGTATATATATAGTTTTCAGTTAATGGAAAAGATGATTTGAAAGCACTGTAATAATTTACACATACCTCTTTAAAAAAAACTCTTACATACATTTTTATGAATGCCCCCACTCATATTAAGCATGCATGCATACACACACTATTGGGTATTATTAATTATATAAATATTAGTTTAATTGAAATAAGTGTACACTTAAATGTGGGATTCTTTTGATTTATAAAATTCATTTCATCCATTTAAAAATTAGTTGTATTTATTTATTTTTAATAAAATTCATTTCTTCCACTTGTATTTATGTAAATAATAGTGGAAGCTATATCTTACCCAATTAAACTATGATTTTTTAAAATAAGATAAAAACATTTTTTTATAAACAAATAAACTTACATGTAATAAGTCTTACCTGCATTTCTCCCTATTGTTTCGAAGTTTTTTTAATTTCTTGAGTCGATTAAACAGTTTATGATCCATGTTTACGAAGGAAATAAACGAATTATATACACTAAATCAATACGAATAAAGTCATGAAAGTTATTCCTAAAAGAAATAATAAAATATGTGAGCCAATTAATTTATTATAAACCGATGTCAAACGTTTCAAAGTCGTCAAGATCTATAATTTCTATCTCGTTAAGAATTGGAAATATAAAATGAATGGTTAGCTTTCTGCCCTGTTTCGAGTTTAGGCTGTTTAAGGAATTTAACAGCATATTTTGGTTGATCATCTGAACATTAACCTTAAATAACATGTTCTGATTGGTTATTTGAGCTCATAACAATAATTAAATATGGAAAAAATATTTAACCATTGATCTACCTAACAGCCAGGCAATTTAATGTCTTCCATGATTTTACTTATAACCCTACAAGCTTAAAATAAATTTAACAAAATTCAGTGACGATGTTTTCCAATATAAACAAGATTGTGTGCAAACAGCGAATCTTCTCTCAAATATAGTTTTTTTTAATTGTTTTTTTACCGTTTCTCTTTCTACACATGACGAGGAATGACCAACAAAATTTCCTAAGTTATATATATATGAGATTATTTTCAATAATTTGTTATTAATAGTATAAAAATAATACCCTTGTTAATGGGCCAATAGAATTACCGTATTTATTTTTTACGGAAAAATCAGTTTAGACTCCCCAACCCTCAGGGTTCTTTATACTTAATTTTGTTAGATATGCGCAAGGTAACCCTTGTGTCTTAAGGTTAGGTTGCATTATCAAAGATTGTGTTAGCTCCCTAATTAGGGCAGCCTCTCCAAAGCTGAGTGATGGAACAAATACTAAAGCTGAAGTGCATGCCTTTGTTTTAGGTATTGATCCAATTATTCATTGTAGTATGGAGAAGCTCATTCTAGAAGGCGACACAATGGTTCTAATCCAATTAATCCAAAATCAAGGGGCCTACACTTCGAACATTCAAAACATTCTAGCCCAGGTTTGGGACATGATTAACTCACTTAGTTCTTGCAAGGTGTCTCACTACTACCAAGAAGGCTAATGTGGTAGCGACCATTTTGGGCAATCAAAGGATCTCACAGTTGACTGAGCTTGTAGTGGAAAACCCTTGGGAAACATGGCCATCATTTTTTCCAATCCATGTTTCACCTCATGGCAATCATATTTGTTATTCGCAGTCGGGGGGCTTTCATTCCAATCATTTATTCATTATAAATTATGTGCTCTACACGTGTGGGTGGTGAAGTGATATGGCCTAGTATTTATGGGTTTTGTGGTGCCTTTTACATGAAGTCTTATCATTTTATTTATCAAATATGGTGTAGATAGAAGCTTAGGGAGTTGTGTGTGTTCATGTGAGATGGAGCGTGTAGGCAAAATTATCAATAGTGAGCCTATGCTACACATATCAACTGAGAAGAAAAAAATGTCATTTAAACATAGCATAAGTGAGGATAGTTGAAAACAAGTCTGCATGCCTCAATCTAGACCAATCATGGAAGCAATAAAAGAATTATTGTGTCTAGTGTATCTAGAGACCCATTACGTGGTTTAAGTGAATGCAGATATGGATTATCTATTCATCAAAAATCTACTCCCAGATGTGGAGGATAAGGACCTTGTTAGGGAGGTGCCTTAGTGGTTGATTAAGCCTCACTTTAGGATCAAATAACAAGAGGCAATTATAACTCTTCTGGGTAATAACATGATGGAACTACCACTCTCTAGGATGGAGTTCTATGGCATAATTCCCTGTCTATTTTTGTGAGTTCAAGGAAAAGCTTTGTCTAGTTGTGTCCTACGTGGACAAATTGTATGGGTTTCTATGCTCTTCATCTCCTTTAGGTAAAATGGTCATAACCCTACATGTGAACAATCTACAGATCCCCTTACCTTCTCTTTTATCCATCTGGAAATCCACCAATCTTCATAGGTGCTTAATATATCTCAACATTAGGAACATATGTTCATGGGCACCTTATGCCACCCCCAACACATTTTGAGACTGAAAAGCATACTGAAATAGAGGTGGCCTGCACACGATTTTCTTCATCTATGTTATTGCATGCTCAGTTCGAGTCTAACCTATATGCTCTTGGAGTGGCTAGATATTTGGAGCCCTCAAATCTGATCAACCTTGACTCAACCCTCTGATAGAAATTAACTTAGATAGTCATTAACAAACATTTGAGTGTTGTCCCATAGGTGGGTTAATTTCACTCTTGGTTATTATTTGCTCGGCCTTGTGCCCATTATAGATGGTTTCTCTTACTGGTTTGTCTAATTTTTCCTTGCCCTTGGTGGTAGTTTGGTGAAATATGGTGTAGTTGTTTTAGTTAGTTTATTAGTTGCTTGTTAGCCATTTTAATGGAATCTCCCACCTCTAATGGATCTTTTCGACACATGGGTTTTTATAACTAGTTTGTATTTTAATTTAATAGCTGAGAGACCCTTAATCCTCAATTATATATTAAAAAGTAGTATGAAAATAATATAATAATAATATTATTATAATAATAAGGGGAAAAATTAAATTAATACATTTACATATATAAAAAATTGGTATATTAAACAATAAAATTTAAACATAATTTTCAACATAATATATTAATAATATTAAAAAGGAATGCATAGTAAATATAGAAAATCTACTAATTTACCCACCAAAAATTTTATCATGGTGGTAATTAAATAACTAAATTATTTTATTAAAAGTAAATAAAATTATCATAACCAACAGAAACACATAAAAACACAAGTTAATAAGAATCCCACCTATGGACTGATTTTAGGGACTAAGGGCACTGGTGGTCTAGGTCTAAGTTTGCCAACTTAAACGACAATGTATAGGATTAATGGAAATGATGGGGATAGTGAGTGCATGAGCGAAATGAGCGAATGAAGAGGGAAAGCATGGTGATGGGGAAAAGGATTAGAGAAAAGGTTTTCAAGGTGGAAAAAGAAATATTGTTGAAGGTCAAAAAGGATTAGGTGTATCTTCAAGTCAAATTTCATGGTATGCGAGAGGCAAAATAAGGGGAATCATGGGAAAAAATTGAGTATAAATATTTTTGAATCAATAATAAAGGAAGATAGGGGATGGTGGAATGAGGACAGTGGAGGGAAATTAGGTAAAAAAAGGAAGGAAAGAAGTAAGGGAAATTCTAACAAGAGAAGTTGGTTGTGGAAGAAAGTAATCCTTTGGAAGATAAATCAGAGGAAGTGTTAAGGGAAGTAAATCTATTTAATTCTCCTTAAAAATACGTAAGATGTGAAAATCCAGTCCTTGAGGATTTAGGAATGGAGGTGCTGTTAGGATTTGAGTCAAAGAAAGGAGTCATCAAAACCCTATAATAGTCTTCAAAACATTTTTTTTTCTAAAATTCAAACTCTATTTGAGTGTGCACTAATCTATAAATGCATTGGAAAATGGTCGTCAACGAGAGCCATTGATCTTTGGGTTAAGGACAAATGTGGTAAGGAAGTGATGTTGATTTTTTTACCTAAAAGTTTTTTTGTTGCATCATTTTCATCTAGAAAAGAGAAAGATACAATTTTCAATGTGAAAATTGATCCATAGAAGTATTAGGTCTATGGGTTCAGCAATTGAGTCCCAATTTTGATCCTCTAAAAGCTAGAAAAGGAAGCTACCCTCCCTGGTTAAGATTCTATGGGATTTTATTAGAATATTAGAGTGAAGATTGCTTGGAGAGCTTAAATAGTTTAGTGGGAGAAGTAATGGAAATAGATGTATCTTTGAAAGAGAAGCGGGCTACTTATGCAAGAGTAAGAGTAGAACTTGATCTATATCAAGAGACTCCTGAGTTTGTTTTTATTAAATATGTTGGTCGAGAATGGAAACAAACGGTTGACATGGAGAATATTCCTTTCAGTTGTTATGGTTGTCATCAAATAGGGTAGATTCAAAACAAATATAAGTTCAAAAGGAGTACCCTTCAAAAAAAAATATAAAATATGGCCTTCAACGTAAACCTAAGGTGTCTCCTCCCAAGAGGTAATCTCCTTCATTTTCTCTAGAACAAGAGTTTTTAGAAAGGACTAAGGAAAAGTCTGACAGATATAGCTTATCAAAGAAAATCAAAAATTCAAAAAATAAGTTGGGAAAAATTCTTTCCTCAGAAATTATATCTCCAACTTCTATGATAAAGAATTTAAATTTACTTGAGAAAGAATCACAAAATATTAGAGAGTTGGTTCTTAAGAACCAAAAGGATTTGGCTAATGAAAAAGAGGTGAGAGGAATACTGGAGGAAGAACATCTAGATCTTATTTTATAGAAACAAGGATCAGACTTAGATTTGGAATTAGAAGTAGAGGAAGAGGAAGATTCAAAAAGGGACTTGATTTCCAAAGAAGTGTTGAGTATATCCAAGTCTAAAATTAAAGTTTCAAATGCTAGAGGTGGATTAAAAATCAAAACTAGTAGAAAAAACAAAACAAAGCATGTTAAAGGGGATGTTTTGGCAAGAACACGAAGTAAATTCAAAGGCTTTATAGATGTTGCAAATAAAGGGGTGTAATTCCCTCGTTGTCAATATGAAAGTTATTTCTTGCAATGATAGGTGCTTTAATACTCCTAACAAAAGATAGCTTGTCAAGTGTCTTCTGTATGAAGAGAAACTAGATAGTCTTTTGTTACAAGAAATGAAATTGAATAAAAAAGAAGTGGAAGAGTGTTTGATCATATTTGGGAAATGTTGGCAAGGGGTCTTTGTGGAAGCTCAGTGAGTGTCTAGTGGATTGGCCATTATTTGGTCCCCCTTCTCTTATAGAACTAATATTTTAGCTTCAAGCCAATTTTGGCAAGAAAGTAGAATATATAGTTTTCAATCTAATCTTTAATTTTTGTTGGTTAATATTTATGGTCCTCAAGGAAATAGAGCTAATTAGATTTGTGGAAAGAAATTTCAGACTCTCTTAAAAACTTTTAGTAGGTAAAGGTTGTTATGGGAGGTGATTTTAACATCATTTTGAATTAGGAAGATAAGTAAAGAGTTCTCTTCTCAGTTTTTCAAGCTAGTCAATATTTCTGATCCATTCTAGAAAAAAATAAATTTGAATATATCATTCCAAATTTAAGTTGGTTTACCTGGAGTAATAGGAAACTAGGAAAGGAAAATATTTTGGAAAGATTGGATAATTTTTTTCCTTCAAATTGGAATCAAGAAAATAGAAAGCTATATTGTTGGGTTTCTCAATTCCCATGGTTCAATCATCTTCCTCTTGTTCTTTCCACCCAATTTTGATTCCCCTTTAGAAATATGTCCTTTTAAATTTGAAATGATGTGGTTGTGTGATCATCATTTTGTTGACCTAGTTAAGAATTGGTGGGAGAGTGGTCTGATTCCTCAAGTTTCTAAAATGGTGTAGATTGTGAGATGTCTAAAATTATTGAAGGAGAAGCTGAAATTTTGGAATAAAGAGAAATTTAAGAATATTTTTAATTAAAAACCTAGGATTGAATTTAAACATAAATCTCTCAATGAGAAAGTCTTTCAATCAAATATGAGGTGGCTAATTATTGTTTGGAGAAAAAATTGGTTAGTGAATATGTTGAAATTCTCAATCGGGAAGAAATTTATTGGAAACAAAAATCAAGAGAAACTTGGTTGAAAGAAGGATATAGAAATTCATCCTTTTTCCATCAATTAATTAAGGCGAAGAGAAATGTGAATAAAATAGTGCATATTGTATATGGTAAAGTGATGGATTTATAATCCCTAGAGGAGATCAGGGTGAAATCAGTTAGTTTTTTTACAATTTATTTAATGATGAAGCTTTCTATAATTTGCAAGCTTAGGATGATTTTATTCAATATATTCCTACTATAAATTCTAAATAAATAAATGAGATATTGGTTTCTCTTTTTTATTTATAATAAATAATAAAGGTGGTTTTTTTATGGTAAAAGATAAAGTTCCCAGCCTTGATGATTTTCCAACTACATTTTTAAGACATTTTAGGATATTCTGGGCCTAGATTTAGTATAAATGTTTGAATAATCAAGGATAAAAAGGAATGTGCAGCCAAACATTAATATAACCTTTATTTTTTTATTAAAGGTGAATGTCATAACTCCATTATGGATTATAAGTTGTTTGCAGTGTGTAATATTATTTACAAAATCATTTCTAAAGCTATAACAAAAAGATTGAAACCTCTTCTAGAAAAGGTGATCTTTGGTGAATAAGCAAGTTTTATACCAAGTAGAAGAATTCAATATGGGATCATTATGGCTGATAAAATTATGCACTTTTTGATTAGTAATCACTAGAAAGGTATGATGACTAAATTATATATCAATAAATCTTATGACCGTGTCAATTGGCACTTTCACTTCAAGATTTTTTTCAAATTTGGATTTAGTAAAGATTGGTATGACTGGGTTTTTACATGTGTTTTCATCCTAAATTATTAGTGTTTGTAAAAGGTAGTTAATCATGATTATTTTCTATTCCTAGATGCTTGAGACAAGGGGATCTACTATGCCCTTTTATTCTTATCATTATGGTAGAAGCCTTAGGGAGAGAAGCTAAATTGACTTAGGATCAAGATCTTCTTCAAGGTCTGAGAGTGGTTGATAATTTTGAAAGCCTTACCACTAATTTGTAGATGATACTTTCCTTTTTGAGAAAGCTATGCCTGAGGAAGCTCAGTAATTTAAAAGAATTTCATGTGACTATGAAGCACCCTCAGGGCAAAGAGTTAATGAGGACAAGTCTATTTTTTTTTTTTTCAAATTCTAACAAAAGGGTAGAAAAGAATCTTAGTAGGATCATTGGCTTTAAGATTGGTAAAATTTTGATTAAATATCTTGGGGTCTCATTTTTTAAAGATGTTGGGTCCAAAATTTTGTGGAAAATTTTGTTGGAGTTATTTAAATCCCATTTAAATTTTTAGAAAAAATAGATGGCTATCTTTAGCTAGGATAATTATGTTAATCAAAGCTGTATTAAGTGCTCTACCCACTTATTATTTTTTAGTGCTTTTCCCCCTATAGAATATTTTTAATGCCATGAATAAAATAATGAAGGATTTCCTATGGAAAGGATGTAGGGAGGATAAGAAAATCCCGTTGATGAAGTGGGAAAGTATTTGTCAGAGTAAAGGTAAAGGAAGGGTTGGAATTAAGGATCTATCTTTACAAAATCTATCTCTAGGATTTAAACTTGATTGGAAAATGGAAACTAATTTAGGAAGATTATGGTTTAGATTACTTAGAGCACAATACTTGGATTCAAATTCCCTAAAAAAAATTATTTCTACTATTAATCCCCATAGAGGTTCTCATATTTGGAATTTCTTGTTGATGTGTAAATTGGTGATAGGGAAACATGTTTCATGGATTATTGTGAATGGTAGAAAGGAATACTTTTGGTTAGATTCCTAGAATGGTCATAGGCCTCTAGCAAAAGCCTTTGAAATATCTAGATCAAAGTGTACCCAAAAATTTAATTGGGAAAAATGGTTAGAAATTATGTCATTCAGGGTTCATGATCAATATTATTGTGAGTAGTTGGAAAATATTACAAGAGTTTCCAGTTCCTCAAGAAGAAATTATATCTTTATGATCCTTTTATAAATTAAGGAATTTTTTTATGAAAAATAAATAATATCAACTTCATTGGATATGGGATAAGTCAAGTACCTACTCTATTAGATTAAGCTATTAGATGGTAGAAGCAAAAGATGATGCTCTAAGTTGGGCCAATTTCTATGTTGGAGCAAAGAGGGATTGTAAAAAAGGAGCATTTTATTGATTAGCAGTTGATGGGAGGATCTTGACTGAAGATCATCTGATAGAAATCAAGGTTGTTGGTCCATTGAGATGTAGCCTTTTTAAAGAAGAAGAAGAGATCGCTGATCATTTTCTATTTAATTGTTCTTTTTTGAGATGGTATTGGGTTTATATTTGTAATATATTTGATTGGAGTTCATCATGGCCTAAATATTTGTATAAATCATTTGCTTCTTGGCCTATTGGAGAAGTAAAGAATGTTTTTTTTAGTTTTTGGAGATGCAGTCTAGCTATTCTTATTTAGATGATTTGGAAAGAAAGAAATGCAAGAATTTTTGAAGTGAATGAGAGATAACACTTTGCTATCATATAATATATCTAATTGTCCATTTTTGAAGTATTTTCCTCATAATTGCTTATAAGAAAAGTATGCTCTCAAAATGTGATATGCAGACGTGTATTGTTTAGAAACTTATTAAAGTCCCTTCCATTCAAGGGTCAATAATTGATAAGAAAAATATGAAAAATAGAAATGAAGCAAGTTGGATTATTTCTAAAGATGGATGGCTTAAATTGAGCATTGATGGAGCCTGTAGAGGTAATCCAGGTTCCTCTGGAGCAAGGTGTGTGATAAAAGACTATAGTGGATCATTAGTAAGAGCTCTTACTCTTAAGCTTCCTAATGGCACTAACAACGAAGCTAAAGCTCAAGCTTTAGTAACATGGGTTAATATGGTTATGAATTATGGAATTACCTTCTTGTAAATTGAAGGAGATTCATAGGTGGTTATACAAGCTTTATCTAGTAAGAGGGTGAACTCTTGGAAGATTGAAAACATTTTAGATGTTCTATGGCCTAAACTAGAATTATTTCAAGGCTAGAAATACAACCACTATTTTAGAGAAAGTAATAAATTTGCTAACTTTTTGGCTAATGCAGTGATTGATCAGTATGAGGAGGAAAGGTTGGCTAATGTTAGCAAGAGATGGGAGGATTGTAATATTTTTGATTATATTGATTTTTGATCTTTTATATTAATATTCAAAATGATTTTAAATCAAAGCATTTTACAATGTTTATATAATTAATAAGACTTTGGATTTTATTAAAAAAAAATCTTAAATTATTTTTTTTAAAAACAAATGTACCTAGTTTTTCATAATTATTAGCTATAAATGAAAATAAAAAGATTTTTTGAAATTATAAATCATTATCAAATATTCTAAATTATTTTCAAGTGCATGGATGGCAAGACAATAATTTGGTAGTTTCCTTTGTGTGATGGATTATGTCAAGTAGAGCTGATAGGATGATTTTTTGATGGTGCTACCACCATGTGTTTCTATTGCTTGGATAGGTCACTCCTATAATCATGGATTTTTTATTTTATTTAATGGTTAGTAATGGAAAACATTGTTTAGTGGGAAGTATACATGTTGGGCAGTTGGATTGGCTATCCTTTTTGGAAGATTTTTAGTGCTTGGTCTCGATGGAATCGATCGGTGTAGCATAGAGTCCACTGGTTGGCCTTTTGACTTTAAAATATCAAAGAGATGTGAAATGGGTTTCACTGAACATATTTCAAAAACATGCTTGTCAAATGTTTTTTGGGTTCCTTCTCAATAGGTGGTGAAAGAGGTAGAAAAAGTACTAGGTGTGGAGTTTTTAGCACAAAGCAGGTGAGTTAGATTTTAATCAGACCTAGCCTCTCTATTTGTACTAAATTTTTAATTGGTAATGTTAGATAGGGAGAAAGCATTAGCAATGATTAAAATTTTCATCTACCTTGAGTATAGATTATATTTGGTAGAAGAATATAAAGCCCTTCCATTAGGTCATTTTTTTAGCTTCTTTTTTTATAGAGACTTCTTGTGTTTCATCCCTTTACGTATGTTTAGAGAATTAGAGTTTCACTTTTAGGATTTTGTGGGTTTTGTGAAGGATCTAGAAATGGCTTGTGTAGTTTATATGAATGTTATAGAGCTTTAAGGAGTTAGTATGTCATTTATCAAAGACCTACTTTAACCTATCTCTAGGCTTGTAAAATAGAGGGATACTATGTTCTCTTCAAATAGGGTCCAAGCTATCAAATTATTAGGCAAAGGTATGGTGACTGGCTCTTTTAAATCACTTCCATGGTGTAAGGGTAATTACATTTAGCATTATGATGTTTTAGGTCAAGCGTAGAAAAGGTTTTTATTTTTATATCAATTAAAATGTAGGAGAACTGGTTAGCAGGAAGATAGTGAAGTTGGGAAGTATTAAGGAAGGTAAAAACCAAGATATTTTGGCTAATGATGTAGGTGGGTTTGATCTAGTGAATGAGGAGAGGTAGTGGCCTAATCTAGAGAAGACGATAGAGATGATAATTTTAGAATAATATGTCTATAATTGATTGATGGAATATTGTGGTTAGTTCTAGTATGTTTCTTGTTGGTATGGTATGAATATGTTAGTCTCTATGTATAGTTTTTGTTTAAAACCTATTTTTGCATGTCTAGTCATATGCCTTTACATGAATATATGCTAATCTAAATCATGTTAAATTTATTTTTGTAACTCTTTTTATAAATGGCTTGGGACCCTTAAAAAGCCCAAGTATCGATCAAAAAATATATATAAAAACAAAAAAAATAACAAAGTATTTAATTTGACAAAAAAAAATATTTAAGAGAAAATGTATGAAAACATTTGAGAAAATGAAATAAATCCGTCTACAATAAAAATATGGAAACATTTGCCATGGAATTTTTAAAAAATGTGAGCAATCATGTACATGCAAAAAGGACTATAGATGTTTAGTTGACCTCACTTTTGAATTTTTTTATTTATTCATTCAAAACTAACTTAGGAAATACATAAGGGGAAGGGGACAAATAGTTGGGACTGCTAAGTTCGATGTCCCACATATTTCCTTTTACATCACCTCAAAATGCAAGAAAATTATTTTTAGATTATTTGAGATTTATTTAGTTTAAATAAGTCATCCGAGATAATTTTTCATGTGTTCCAAATCCACTTGATGATTTATACATTGATATGTAATTTTTTTGTCATTTTTTGGTGTAACCAATAGTTTTGAAGGGGTTCCAATTATTTGACATATTATATGGTAGATTATGATTGGATATTATATGTACAAGTTTTTGGATAATTTGATGATTGTACGATAACTAAATTAGTCTCTTTTTATCTTATAATTATTCCTTTCACTAGCACCTTACATCACAACAATTGGAACCTACCCAACTATTAGTCCCTTACCAATGGCATGAGCATAAAGATTTGGTAGATTAGTAAATTGATAGAATGATAGGACTTATTTATGTAAATGAGAAAGGCATTTCGTGATATAAAAACATGATATATATGCATTTATTTGATATAAAATATGTCACTTAGGGCACCATTTTAAACAAGATATGTCTTTACTCAAATCTAAATCCTTGAATACATAAATTATAGCATTCTACTTTCAACATGTTTGGGAATATTTTCAACTTTCAAAATGTTTTCCTTCCTAAATTGTTTTTATAATTCCATTTTATGCACTGAAATTATTAGGTTGTCAATGTTTTCATTTCTTTATGTGTGCCTTTGCATGTGTGTATGATTTAAA
Source organism: Torreya grandis (assembly GCA_037957365.1). Taxonomy (NCBI): domain Eukaryota; kingdom Viridiplantae; phylum Streptophyta; class Pinopsida; order Cupressales; family Taxaceae; genus Torreya; species Torreya grandis. The sequence goes on along the minus strand of JARHVA010007199.1, from coordinate 641,001 downwards.
TAAGCCCTAACTTCTTTATAAAATTCACCTAATGATATGGTCATCAAGAGAACCTTCTTAGTTGGTCTGACTATTATATAACATAAGGTCTGATGAACCTTGATATTTTGATCATGATAGTATGATTATCTGCTTCTAACTTTTAATGTGTTTAAATATGAACTAAAAAGTAAGGTTACATAAAACATTATTATTCTCTCATTCGCAATGAAATAATTAGAGTTGTTTGGTTGAATCTTATCCATGGTTCATATCATAAAATGATTTGTAGATGATGAATACATGTGGGAAACCATAGTATTCTTTTAGTTTATTCTTATTTGGGTTTATTTTCAATCTTAGGTATAAAATGCTTTACTTACCTACTATTAGTAAAATGTACATGAGGTACACTTATTCCAGCTACATATAAACATAAAAAAAGAAAAGAAAAAAACTATAGGTATGGTTATTATATTTTGTTACAATTGATCATGTGAAAGGTGGTTCTCTCTATGACTCTTTTGTCTTTTGTTGTAGTTAGGAACTTTTGGGTTAAGAAAAACAATTATATCTATGAACTAGGTCTTCCTTATTTGTGGTGCTCTTATGAGTTATTTCTCCCATATATTGACCATGAGTGACTCTATATTCTTTTATTGTGTTTTTCATTAAGATGTCACCTATTAATTTTTCTAGTTGATGATTTCATAAACATTTTCATTCTCTATTTTAAATAATGTCAATTCATCACGACAAGTGATATTATATGGTAAACTAATTTTAATATTTTTTCAATGGATTTTATCCTGTTTAATTGTTAAATTTCATCCCTTTGAGTTATCATCTTCTTATTGTGATACATGCATATAAATTGGACATAAAAAAAAATTAGAGTGTTATGTGTTGTGTGTGGAGGTTGTGTGTTACACTTTTATTCATCTAATAATTAGTGTGAATGTATCATAAGGATCAAAATAAGTTATTGGGTTCATGGAGACAACACATGTGTTCCCTTATAGTAGTTGATAAATATATTCTACCATTCTTAAAAATGGGACAAAATTTATAAAATATTACTCTTTTGGTGTCATGATAAAACAAATGTTGATTCCCAAAAAATAATTGACCCCTAGGATCTACAAGGCCCAAAAATTCCATAATCCATCTATTCCATTAAGACCTATTGTTGATAGCACTGACTCTCCAACATTTATTTTATTATCCTTCTTAAAAAACAATTTAAAATCTCATGTGGGTAAAACTCCCTAAAATATGAGACACGGCCAATTTTGTTGATTTTATTAAGGATAAGACAATTTAAAATAACAAGTTTTTTAGTCATCTTTGATGTAGTCTCTCTTTACTAAATTTCATAGTTTTAAAGAAATAGAGGTAGTCTTAAGCCTCACAAATCTTGAAATAACTAATTTGATGTTTTTATGTTTGAATTTAACTTTTTGATTCTTTAAGGGTGTTATCTATGAACAATGTGAAGGCATGCCAAGGGGTTCCCCGCCTTTCCCATGTGGTAGGCAACTTTTTCATGGAAAATTTTGGAGATCAGTTCATTAATTTTTTTCTCTTAATCCTAAATAGTGAAAGAGGTGTACTGATGATACCAATTTATGTTGTTAACATGATAGGGAAAGTCTGGAAGAATTTCACTCCCACCTTAATAGTTTATTTCCCAACATAAAATTCACCAAGGATATTGAGATATAGGGAAAATTTCCTTTGTTGGATATCTTCATTTGTAGAAAATATGATGCCTCTCTATAAATAAAGGTATAAAAGAAAGGCACTCAAACTAACCTTTACCTTCATGCCTCTTCTCATCATCACCATGCAAAAAAGGTAGGTGTTCTAAAAAATTTAATGATTAGAAATTTTAAGAATTTTTATAATGATGATATTGATCAAGAAATTTAGAACTTAAAATATGTTTTTAAGATGAATCATTACATGAATAAGAAGATCATGAGAGATATTAAACAAGATAAAATGAAAATAGGTAAACAAGATCATGAGCAACTATTAGTTAAGGGCCCTAGCGCATTCTTACCTTATATGGATGGTATTTCAAACAATATAGCCAAAATTATAAAATATCAAAATATCAAAATCACCTTCATTCTTGTTAATGATTTAAGAATGAAATTAAGATCTTTTAAAAAACCTCTAAATTATAGTCTTTAGAGTGGATTCTACATCATATAATGTTCATGAGGAATCTTTTATATTGGATAAATAGGGAGGTCGGTGCAGATTATAATCAAGGAGAATTTTATAGACATTCATCTTAAAATAAAGAGAAATCAACTCTTGCTAAGCACTCCAAAAAAAACCAAGCACACCATTACTATTGAGCAATCCAAGGTCATTGTCATAGAAAACCAATTTCACAAATAGAAACTAATGGAAGCAATAGAAATTATTATTCAACCCCATAACATAAATAGGGATGAGTGCATAGACATTGGTAATGCTTGGAAGATGGTTTTAAATTAAGTTATATAAGGTTTATATTCATTACGTATTCATGGTTTATTTATTCCTTTATTTAATTACAAATATTAATAATAATTTAATAAACAATATTAATCTTGGTTTCTAATTATTAAAAATCTAAAAAATAAAAAACATATTCCAACTAATTAATCCAACCAATAAAGATAATGGAAAATTTTTTTAATGAAGAAAATAAATTCGTAACAATGAAATTAGTAACTTTAATGAAAATCAGTTACTTGAATAGAATTAGTAACATGAATTTGTCTTCGGTTAAATTATGGACAATAATCCTATAATGCCTATTTATTGCTTCTATTTACGAATGACTAATTATGGTGCTCCACATTAATTTTCTTTGTCTCGTGATGAAGGATTACATGAAGTGATATGAAACATTGAGGATAAAAATTGAAATAGTTATTACAAAAAAACAAAAATTGATTTATATGGACTTTGAAATCATCAAATGTTTGAAATGTTTGAACATATTATATGCTAACAACTAGATATTATGACAAAAAATAGATGCATTGGACTTGTATCATGTTTCTAGGATAGGGTTCATGGATTGGTAATACTTAATTGAATGTGTTCATTTTGCTTATTTATATTGTATGTTCATAAACGAACATTAACATATACCCTAAAATGTAGGTATCAAGAGTTAAATTGGAAAGAGAATAAGGTAAGATATTACTATATTCTTTTAAAATTATGACTATTATATGATTTTTAGTGAAATAATAAATGAATATTCTATTCCAATACAGTTGATCATGGGAATGGTGGTTTTTATGTAACTAGGAACTATGGGGTTAAGAAGATGAATTATATTTTTGAACTATTCCCTCCTTATATGTGGTGCTTCTATGATTTATTTCCCATATATTTTGAACATAAGTGAATTTATCTTTCATAATGATATTTACCAGTGATAAATCACCCATTGATAGTTATGGTCAATGACTTAAAAACATTTCTCATTCTCCTTTTGAGAGAGTTTTAGGTCATCACGACATGTGATCTCCCTAGTAATCTAATTATAATGATTTATATGGATTTATATAATATTTCAATATGAAATTTCATCCTTTTTAGTTATAGTCTTCTGATTGTCATATATATTTAGCAAGAGAACATTAAAAATTAGATGCATTTTATGGTGTGTTGACGTGGTATGTTTTAGTTCTTAAATTCAAATAAAGACCTCCTTAATTGTTCCTTACATATTTTTTTGGAGTTTATTTTATTTATATCATGTTAATAATTTTGAATTTTTTTACTCATTCTATGATGTGAAAAATGCAATATTTTATGATTATCTTCCAAATACATTTTACAGAGTATAGAAATGTAGTCGTAGTATCCATTATAATGTTTACAAGAAGCACCCACTGAGATCAATTAAGACATAGAAATTTCTATCATATAGATATGAATCATTAATTTACATTTTAATATTAAGCATGCCAACAATCAATTTAAAAGCACTTTAATGGCTATAGGAATAGTTTCATAGATATAATAAATTTTTTACAACTATAGAAAATACTATGTCAATTATTGAAATTTTAATTTACATTTGGGATCTATATTCTTAGGTTTTAATCCATAACCACTTCCATCAGTTACATTTATTCCAACACAACTATAACATGACCATGGGTATCAAAATATGCTTCCTATTGGTTTTATTTATAGTTTTGTTGTTTTTATTCATTTCTGGTGTTTGTGAGGGCCACCATATCTCAAAGGAGCAACACCAAGCTAATTTATCTTATGTTATTATATGTTAAAGTATTCACTTATTTTTATGTAAACTAAACTCTATGAAAATAAAATTTAGGTTTCATGTCGTTACACTATTTCTCTTGTTAAAAACCACAAAGTCAAGGTGAAATATTTACTTTATTTTGTAGCCTCAAAAACCATGTATTTGTAAAATTATACGTGGAATTTCATTTTCCTATGGGTAAAAATAGAATTTTAATATATTATAGTTCTATATTATATCTTCAGTTTGAATTTCTTGAATCGTGAAGCTAAACATGTTGCCCTTGGTAGTAGTTATAATTCTCCTCCTCCAACACCTCTACAATTAAAATTAGGATGTTAACAAATTAATTATTGTGCGAAGAATGGTGTCCTTATTTTATGTAAAATGAAGATATTTTCTTTGATGGAAACTTTTTAATAAATATATGCTCATATTTTTCTTAGGTAAATCTTGGATAAGTATTTTATAACACATACACAGTTTTTGGTGTAAAAAATTATGTATCCATGACAATATGTTCCATTAATATACCACACACTAACAATAGGGTTAGTAAATAATTTGAACATGCTTATATTTTGGTTCCTTTCTTGTAAATTAAGATTCAATGATGGATAACTATTGAAAATTTACACAATATCCTTAACATTCAGGTTAATCTCTAAAAAGTTATACCACACATGGGTTAAATTATATGGTTGTATGATTGCTTTTTCATCTTTTTCTATAAATTATGTTTATATTTTTCCAAAGACTATATCCTATGAAATGGCAAAGATTTTAAGTATCATAATTTTTTTAGAAATATTATAGCTTATGATTATTAATAATTGTGTGAAGGAAGTGTAATGTAAATTTTGATAGACAAAATGAAATGTCTTAAAAATGGTTTGAAAAATAAAGGAGGAATGATATGAATTAAAAAATTAAAGAGGATGATTTACATAGAGGTGTTTAGAATTTATTTATATTTCTATATCACTAAGAGATTTAAAGAGATAAATTAGAAAAAGATGAGTGTCAAATACCTATGGTCAACTAAGAAGGACCACTGATAAGAAATACAATATTTACTCTTATTTTTTATTATCATGGTTGTGCGCAGCATCTCCCATTCTTAAATATAAACTAAAAATAAAAAGAGATGAATTTTTAATTAATTATAAAGATCATAATCTTTAAAATGCAGTGAAAGTTAGGCCATGGATTTCAATATTATATATGTCAATTGTTACCTTTCCCAATGTTAATTATTACAATTTATTTATTTATTATTAAAGCTTAAGACATTTCCAACATCATTTCCAACATTTCCCACAAACATATGTCTAATTGGATTTTTTTTCTATTTATCATCTCCATTATCATAATTCCATGACTATAAACATCACCCTTTATGGATACATTCCCATCAACTCCATACTCTATATTAGATACACAATGGAAGAAATCTAGTTAGATCATGTACAGGAACCATCTGGTAGTCAACATAGTATATGATAGGTTACAAGGTACACAAAAAAATCCTCATTGATATAAAATTGAATTTAATTCAATAATTTTATATAAAAGGTTTTCTAAATGATTTTGTATTATTTTATAAATATGAGTATTAACTAAAAATAGAGAACCAAAATATCCACATACTACATATTGTACTCTTTCATATTTAAACATTTAAAACCAAATAATTATGAGAACTTTATGAAATTTTTTTTCTCATTAAAAATGAATTGGAAATTGAATCTTGTAATTTAGAGTATATGCAAAGGAGAAGCTAATTTCATTATAATGTCATACCTGGTACAACATATCCCATGAATCCTTTCATAGCTACAATTGATGTAATTTCTTCATCAATGGTGATTAACACAAATTATTTAGGTGATTCCAAAATATGCTACATGGGTGTTCATATCCTCATCCATAAGTATGTTGTTTGGACTTATATCATAATGTACAACTTAAATAAAATAATCATGATGTAGATATTGTTATCCATGAATAACATTGATTATTTTGTTTAATATATCCTTGAAGCTCAATTTTTTACCATTTGAATGCAACAATTTATCCAAAATTCTATGGACATGAACTCTAGAACCAATAATTTATCTAAATTCTAAATAAAAAGATATGATTTTTACCATATTTATATGCCTAAGTTCTCCCAACACTCTGCACTCCTTGATGAAGCTCTTGTTAGCTTCCTCATTTTTATAATTAAGAAGCTTGAAAGCATCAACTCTACCATCAACCATAATGCCTCTATGCACTAAGATAAAGCATTTAGTCCCTAACAATTTTTTTTTGTTCAACCCATCTATTGCTTTGACAATGTCTTTATATGAAATGCCCTTATCATCCATGATTTTAAGGGACAACACACCTATAGGGACATCAACCTTTATGTTATGCATCTTATAAATTTGTCCTAAAATCATTGAAAAACATAATAAGAGGTCAATAAGTCTAACCACTGGTGATTGTATTCTAACTCTATTGGTGTTGTACTTAGGTAGAATACTATGAACTAGACATGAAGGGAAATGCCTCCATTATCCACATATAAACAAATTTCACGTAAATCATGTAGCTATTAAAGAATTTAACACACTTTTTTTAGGATTTCTCCAATCAAGTTATTGAAAGATAAATTCAAATATTAGAGTATATTCAGAGATTTCAAAGACATAGAGATCGAACCTGAATGGTTGTTAGAAGACATATCCATACTGATAATAATTTTTATTTCACTAAGATTATTTGGTATTCATCCTTGTAATAAATTTCAATAGATATTTAAATCTTGGAGTTGTTCACAACTTCCCAATGTGGCTAGAACTTGACCTTCCAATATATTAACACAAACATCAATAGCCTGAATATGAATTGTGTTTCCAATTTCCAGAGGTAGAAATCCTTCAAATGAATTTCTAGACAAATTGGAATATAATTTTAAATTACTAAGACTATCCACTTCAAGGGATATGCATTGTCTGAACTTATTGTTAAAGTGGTCCAACAATTATAATTTATAACATTTCCCCAAACTTATAGGTACATTCCCAGATAGTTGGTTGTGGTTAAGCATAAGATGTGTTAGTTTTTAGAGGTGATAAATTTTATCCATAATCTCTATATAAATCATGTTATGGCCCAATACTAACTTCCCAAGGCATTTTATCTCCCCAATCTAATTATGTATATTTCTAAGAATTCTTAGAGAGGAAGGGATGGGACCCATAATGAGATTGGAAAAGAGATCAAGGTCCCTTAAATCATTTAGGTTTGGAATATATGAAGGTGTGATTCCTATTATATTATTTCCCCTTTTTATGACATAGAAATTTGTGGGACTTTGCTCTAGCATGTTTCTAGTAAAATAATGGTCGTGGATCAATATGTCTTTCAAGTTGGTGCAATTGCATAGAGTTGTAAGAATTAGGATTGTGATAGATCTTCCACAAATGAATTTATTGGAGGGTAATCTTATAGACCATATATTTTAAATCATGTTTATCTCTAATGGTACTCATCCACTCATTTGATTTAGATTGAAATCAACATCACACAGATAGGTACAATAAGAAATTGTGGTTGGGATGATGCCCCTCATTTGATTTTCCCATAGATATAAAATATTAAGGCAAGAAAGGTTGCCCAATTTTGGATTTATAGTACCAATCATGTTGTTGATATAAAGTGAGAATTATATATAGCATGAAATATTTGAGATTGATGAGGGAATAGGCCATGTTAGATGGGGATTCTGAAATAGAAGAAATGAATCCACGTTAGATAGTTTTTTAAAACTCAAGGGGAATGTGACCTTCAAGGTCATTATCTTTCATACAAAAAGTTTGAAAGTTAGACAAGTTACATGATAGAGGCAAGTTACCATAAATATTATTGGATCTGACCTTAGTAACCTTTATATTTGTAAGCAGACCCAACTCTACAAGGATTGTTCTAGTCAATTATTTAGAAACTATATTAAATTCTTGTAACATTTTAATGAAGCCCTAAATATAATTACTACAAAATATATTGAATTTTGACATGAATTTGATGTAATTCATAAGAAATTTCATTGATAATATTATTTTTGATGATATCAATTTGTGTGAGAAATGAGAGATTGCCAATGGAAGGGGAAAGGGAACCCTTTAATTACATATCTGGCAGTTCAAGGGAGCACTTTTTTGATGGTAGAATCATAATAAACTCTAGTCCAATTGATAAAGTTAATAGGAGGTAGTCAATTGGAAAATACATTCAAATGATCAGAAGTGATGGAATTATTAAAGTCAATTAGATCTTTTTCATCAGTAGTTGTATAAGTATAGGGTGATAAAAAATAAAAAGGAAAATGCACATCATTAATAAAGATACATCTTGTGGAATTGGGGATTAATCATGAAAGATGTAAAGTCAAATCCCAAGTATATTTGAGTAAATTCTCTTCTCTTATAACCTCTGTTTTAATGGCTTCATAAAAAAAAACAATTTGAGGCACAAATTGGGTCAACTAATTTTTAGTTATTTAAATATAATATTTTAAATTTTATTGGGTCATCCAATTAACATATATATTTTCAACATGCTGAGTAAGCATGTAATATTGTAGCATATCAGAGTATAATCAAGGTATGATAGCACTACTAGGCATCCATTCCATCAATGGCACTTCATTGTGGATATACTTGAAATAAATTTTTTTATTTTTTTGGGGTCAATAATGTATACAAGCAGTGATGAATCAACATAATGGGAGGAACATCATTATTTCGATTTGAACTAAAATATCAAATGCAATGGTCAATCATTTTGATTTATATGTATCGACCTTAGGAGGGAAAACCTTAAAAACTATTTTCCCTAATTTAATAAATTGTAATAATATTTTTAAAAAGTTAAATATATTTTTTAAATTAGGGTTAAATGTTTTTTCATGGTGATATGAACCAATTAAAAATATTTTTTCCACAAATTAGAGTTAAAAATTGGATATGAGACATAACGGATGCCTAGTTTTTGAAAACCACTAAACCAACATAATTAACCAACATACCTAGCAAATGGGGGTTTCTAAAAGTTCTTAAACCCTTAAATAAAATTGGAAAATGAGAAACATAAAAATAATGAATTTACATGATCTCCAAATGAAATAAAGCTATAAAGGTGAAACTAAAACAACACTATAAACCAACAATGAAAAGACAACATACTTACAATAAATAAAGGACTAAACTCCATGAATATCCCAACTAGGTAGAAGCATGAAGTCGGGGCACAAAAAAAATGTCAGGCCCCAAAGTTTGCCTTTTTTATAAAGGTTGTATGCCCTTTTTAAAAGGGCATAAGCTTTTTGTTTTGGATTTTTGAGGCTCATGATATTGTTCAAACCTCAAGAGTGTACACCTATTTTAGAGGGTGTACACACTTTTTAAATGGTGTAAACCCTTTAAAAATGGTGCACATGCTTTACAAAGGGCTTACACCATTTGTAAAGGGTTATGCCCTTTATAACTGAAAGGATGTATGCCTATTTAATTTAATAATACAAAAACTGTTGTAAAAATAAAATCATAGCTAAGAGGAGAAATTATTTTTATTGAAATTTCAAAATAACAACCATGTTTTAGAGCATTATTACATCAACATGATTTGTATTGCATTGCTTCACATCAGGTATGTTATTTTTCCATTTTTTTAGTTTATGTGTAGTTGATTGAACTAAGATTTTGAATTTAATTGTTTAAACTGGCTAAAAAACCTACCTTTTAAAAAAAAATTAGATACATAAATACAATGGATCAATTTCTTGAAGAGAATGTTAGATAAAACCCATCATAGTTTGATTTTCCATTAGAAGAAGCTAAATTGTGTGAGCAATACAATGCCAAATGTTAACAGTTACATATAATTAGCAATGGTTTGCATCATTCTCTAGTTGATAGTGCACAAATTCTACTTCCCAATACATTATAATATATTTTTAATGAAGTGGGAAACATGAACTCATAGTTGGATACATTGTTTCATCGAATAAAGGCTCTTAAACAATTTTATTCCAATAAATTGTCATATGAAGATGCGAAAAACAAAATAAAGAAACAAGATTTGTGTGCTTTATTTATTAAACCTTGACCCAACCTACCTCCACCAAAACATTACAAACACATTCTTATTGATTGGTGTATTCATGTGGAGACTAAAAAAAACTTTTGGGATAGGTGGTGGATGGTGTTTGACGATCCTCCATACAAAAATAATGAGGTTAGATTATATTTTTTGAGAAAATTGTACTGTGAGTTTGTATTGCAAGTAATTCCAAGTTATTTTCACATGAAGGCATCCAAGGGTAGGGAAGGTGGGTATTCATTTGATATACCTAGTGCTAGGTGGGACCAAAATCATCATAACCGACCTCTAAGAAATATAATAACATAAATGCATGCCACTATTCAAAAACAATTATATCATAACACATAGATGGACACGCTTAAGGAACTTACTAGTTTGATAAAAATTATGATTGATCATGGTAAGAATACTTTAAATACTTCTACTCAACCTATAGGTGGTGCTAGTTGTAGTGGTGGTGTTGATTTGGGTATAGGTGCTAGTGTCCCTCCTTATACTCAAGTTATAGTTCTTATACATCATTGCACATCATGCAAAAGGAAGTGTATGGGACATCCTATTTAGGTTTGACATACATAGAGTACACTTATAGAGACTAATATACGAGAGTGTAGACCATCTATATAAGCTTGAGTAGTCTAGATAGTAACATGCCAAACATTAACTTGCCAAAGCATGTGCCACATGTAGATGCTTTAGCAGTGCATGACACTAGAATTTCAAACACTATGCGAAATGTAGTAGCTTTAGTAACTCCTATGAGGATACACCTTGATCCTATTGTAGAGGATTCTTCAACATCTATATTTGATGCATAGGTTTAATTTTAATTATCTAGTTTTGTTTTGTTTGTATAATAATATTAAATTTATTTTCTAGTACATGTGATTATACTTAATTGAATAATTTATTTGAATTCAACTTGCTATTTATTTTTTGTATATAGTTAATTGGTGATATTTTGCATACCTCAGTAGGCCTTGACTCTATTATATACGCTGTAATTGGCACAGGTGTACCTTAAAAATAGGTTTGTAAATTTTTAAATTACATATATATTCATTTACATTTTTAATTTCCTTTAAACATAAAACTCTATTTTAATATATATTATAGTCATTATTTTTTATCATGTTCATTGAATTCACATATTATTCATTTATTGGTTTTATAGACGATGAAGAATGCTATGGGCACCCTTCATGGATGAGAAAAAGGTGTAGGTGATGTTGTTGCTACATAAAATAATCTACTCTCTATAGTAGGTTATGATTCAAGGATAAAGACTAGTGAGAACACATAGTTTAATTATTTTTATCTTTAAGCAATGATATGTTATGTCATATTTACATAATTGTATGCAACTCTAGATCTAATGATATATGTATGATCTATAAGATTCCCCATCATACATGTGTATGTGGTTTCATATCCATAGAAAACCATTTAGATGGAATATGGTGAGTTTAGAATCATTTTACAACATTTTACATTATTGAAAAATTTATCAAATTTTCAATATACATTTTCAATGCATTAATTTTTATATTTTATATGTTTTGTAGAGATAAACATTTTCATCAATTGTCAATGACATAATGGATGACTCACATGCTGAGAGGAGAGTATCTCCTCATATTGAGACATCCATCACCCCTAGCTCTACATCTATAGAAACAAAAAATAATTTATTTTGGGGCAATGAGGAGTAGGAGAGCTAGTTGTAGTAATAGGGATCTAGTTTTAGGCATAATCTATTTTGTATGTTGATATGGCTCACATTATATGTATATATGCATAATTTTTTTCTATGTACATATTTTTAGGCACAATAGATTTTGTATTCCAATATGGCCAACATTGTATGCCTATATGGCACATTTTTTCAATGTACATGTTATGGTCTACATTTTTTTTTTATATATGTTATGTTATTTATGTTAAATTATAACATATAACTTTGCATGTATCACATATATACTATTAGACAATTTGATTCCTTTAAGTATGTGTATTTTATATTTTTATCATTTAATTATTTCACATATTATTGGTTAATGATTAAATTATTATTTCATATGGGGTTAAGAAAATTCACACTATATTCTAAGTTAGATGCTTTGAATCATTATGTATATCTTACATTTACATGTGATATTTGTTATTTAATTGTTCTATTTAAATTTTCTTTTTATTTGTCAATCCACACATAATTCTCCATCTAGCCCTCTGGCATAGAAGCAAAATGCTTTTCATAAAGGATATCAACCTAAAAATTATACACAAAACTTGACTCTTCATATGCATTCTAGCTTAGATAAATGCAAGAATAGTTTTATTAAAAATTTGTGCCATCAGCAATTATCATAGAGCCATGAACACTCTCAATGTTGAGAATAACAATCCTTTCTTTGGAAACCTACATCATATCATGCACATATAAATGATACCAAACCAAATAACACTTTTCATAGACAATGTAAGTCAGAATAACAACATCACACTATTTACAACCCAATAAATTGGCCTTCCCACTATTGTACATTGAAAGATATAATCCTTGGGGTGGATTCAATAACCTAGTATAAATATATACGTTTGGAGTCAATTCACATTCTAGTATAAATTTGAGCATATGGATCATATTTCATATTCAATAACCTCTTATAGTCAACTCTACTAACCAAAGTCACATTGGTCTCTTCTAAAAAATGTCATAAACTAATCATGCACGTACATAATGTCATGTTACTAATGGTTTGTCTCAAGACACTTTTGTAGGAAATAAAGTAAGAGTTTGCAGTTTGATCAATGAGAATAATGTCCTAGTAACAAAAACGTGACAATTTACTGAAGCCACATAATGGATTATTCCTAGAGCTTGAATTATTGCAATACACCATGTAGTAAAACACCACATATATTTGATGTATTTACAGAAAACCATTTCTACAATAAATAAATTTTGGATAATGATGATCATAAATACTAGGAGTTTTAGTGATGCACTTGTGTATGTATTTAGCTCCTACTTATCGATACAATAAATACAAATAATTATGTTTGTCCATATAATCACCATGGCCTACATATACATAGGTTAATACTAACATTGATAGATCAATATAAAATAATTTATCATAATATTTTGTACATGATTCAACTTTTGTAACACCTCAAAAAGTCTACTATAAGGAATTTTATCAAAAACCTCTCATAAACTTACTAGTCTTAATGTTTCTATAACATGCCAAAACCAATTTTGTATTAAATTAGCACTTTCAAACACCTTAAACATGTGTATTTATATATTTTATGAATTATAAATGCTAAGATAAAAGTTTTGTTTTTCCACTTTTAATATTTTATCCAAATATTCAAAAAATCATGTTTTGTCTATTACACCTAATTACCCACTAGTAGGTCAAAACTCAAGATATAGTTTTATTACAAAAAATGATCCTTTTATGAAGTATGTACAAATCAATTATAGGTGTTTATACCTTCATTTGTATTTTATAAAATAAATTTTAAAGTTTTTAAACCAACCTCTTCCTCATTATCAAAGAAACATATAAAATAGGGTATCTCTTACACATACTCGATTGGTTGGAGGAGTGTAATCGAGAATTGTTTATGTACATACATATAGATGGGAATTTTTAGGATATCAAAAGCTTTTTCCAATCTCATTAAACCATAAAGATTTAAAGTTGCAATTGATCAGAGGCATTCTTATAAGAGAATTCACTCATCCTTGATTATGCAAAATGATCGAACTTTAATCACAAGTTGCACGAGAACCTAGAGGGATAGAGATAAACCGTCAGGTCTTAAACATGGAGGGATGTGTCATTTCAAAAAAACTAATAGTATTTTGTCTTACTCATCATAGATGAATTGTGGTAATGATATTTCTCTCATCGCGAAATCTCTTAGAATGGGGTAAAAGTTGGTCAGTGGGTGTCATCATTTATGAGTCGTTAGCCCAATCAATGAAACATATACATAGACCCTTGTCTATATGGGCATTTTAAGGTGATAAAAAGATTTTTTATAGTCTTTCCAAAACCATTTTGAGTGAAATTTGTGGTTGGTCAGTTGCATTTATTAAGAGAATTCACTCATCCCTAAATCTAGAAAATGACCAAACTTACATTACAATTTGCACAAGAACTAGGATGGATAGAGATTAACCATCACGTCCTACACATGGAAGGATGGGTCCTTTAATAAATATTGAGAGTATTTTGTCTAACTCATCATGGATGAAATGTGTAAATGTGGTTTCTCTCGTGGTGAAATCTCTCAAAATAGGGTAAAAGTTAGTTAGTGGGTGCTATCATTTTTTAGTCATCAACCCAATCGATGAACCATCTATGTAGACATATCTAGATGGATGAATTTAGACTATAATGACATTTTTGATGTCTAAATAAACCCTAAAGAGTGAAATTTTTAGTTGGTTGGTAGCATTCCTTAAGAGAATTCACTCATCCCCAAATGTGCAAAATGATTGAACTTCCATCATGAGTTTCCTGAGAACTGGGAGGGATAGAGATGAATCATTATGTCCTACATGTGTGTGGATGAGTCCTATAATAAATATTTAGAGGATTTTTTCCAACTCATCATAGATGAGACATAGTAGGGATGTTTCTCTCCCATCAAAATCTCTTAGAATAGGGTAAAAGTTGGTCAGTGGGTGCCATAGTTTGTAACTCATTAGCCCAATAGATGAACCATCTATACAAACATGTCAAGATGGGAATTTTTATTCTATAATGACCTTTTTATAGTTTATATCAACCCTTGAGAGTGAAATTTATATTTGGTCAAAGGTATTCCTTAAGAGAATTCACTCATCCTTGAATGTGCAAAATAAGAAAACTTATGTCACGACATACATGAGAAATGGGAGGGCTAGAGATGAATTGTTAGGTATTACACATGGATGGAAAATTACTTTAATAAATATAAGGATGATTTTTTACAACTTGACATGGACTAGATGAGGCAAAGAGGTTTCTTCTGAGGCCAAATGTCTTAGCAAAAAGGTAAAAGTTGGACAGTGCATGCCATAATTTCTATCTCGTTAGCCTAAGCGATGAACCATCTATGAAGACACATATATATGGGAATTTTTAGGCTAAAATGACATTTTTATAGTCTCGATCAACCCCTTATAGTAGAATTTTTATTTCATCAGAGGCATTCCTTAATAAAATTCATTTGTCTTTAAATGTGCAAAATGAGCAAACTTCCATCATGAGTTGCACGAGAACCAATAGGGATAGAGATGAACCATCAGGTCCTACGCATGAAAGGATGAGTCATATAATAAATACTAGGAGTATTTTTGCCAACTCATCTTGGATGAGATGTCGTAGGGAGGTTTATTTTATAGACAAATCTCTTAGAGTGGGGTAAAAGTTGGTCAGTGGGTGCCATAGTTTCTGACTCATTAGCCCAATCGATGAACCATCTATGTGAACACACCTATATGGGAGTATTTAGGCTATATAAATCTTTTTTAGGTATTTCTAGACCTTTTAGATTGGATTTTTTAGTTTATCAGAGACATTCCTAAAGAGAATTCACTCATCCTTAAATGTACAAAATGAGCAAACTTTTATCATGAATTACATGAGAAATGGGAGGGATAGAGATGAATAGTTAGGTTCTAGATGTGCATGGATAAGTACTCTAAAAAATATCAAGAGGATATTTTCCAACTAATCATGGAATAGACGTGAAAAGGAGGTATCTCTCATGACGAAATCTCGCAAAATGGAGTAAAACTTGGTTAGTGGGTGCTATAGTTTCTGACTCATCAACCCAATCGAAGAACTATCTATATAGACACATCTATATGGACATTTTAAGGCTATAATGACATATTTTAGGTCTCATTTAGCCCTTGGTAGTGGAATTTGAAATTGATCAGAGGCATTCCTCAAGAAAATTCATGTGTCCCCAAATGTGCAAAATGTGTGAACTTCCATCATGAGTTACATGAGAACTATGAGGAATAGAGACAAACCATTAGGTGTTACACGTGCATGGATGAATCATATAAGAAATAGTAGGATTATTTTTTCCATCTCATCTGGATGAGATGTGAAAAGGAGGTTTTTCACACAACCAAATCTCTCAAAATAAGGTAAAAGTTGGTCAGTGGGTGTCATAGTTTTTAACTCATCATCCCAATGAATAATCCATCTACACAAACACATCCAAATGGGAATTTTTAGGATATAATGATATTTAATAGGTCTTGGTCAATCCATAGGAGTGGAAGTTGTAGTTGATCAGAGGAATCCCTTTACATAATTCCCTTGTCCTCAAATGTGTAAAACAAGCAAACTTCTGTCATGAGTTACATGAGAATTGGGAGGGCTAGAGATAAACTATCAAGTCCTACACCTGCACAGATGAGTCCTCTAAGAAATAATATGAGGATATTTTAAAAATAATCATGGATTAGATGTGCCAGGGAGGTTTCTCTCAGGACCAAATCTCTCAGAATGGGGCAAAACTTGGTCAGTGGGTGTCATAATTTCTGACTCATTAGCCCAACCAATGAACTATCTAAATTGATAAATTTAAATGGGATATTTTAGGATATAATGAAAGTTTAAAGGTCTTGATCAACCATAAATATTGTAATTTTCAATTGATCAGATGCATTCCTTAAGAAAAATCACTCATCCTTGAATGTATAAAATGGACAAACTTCTATGATGAGTTACATGAGAACTAGGAGGGATAAAGATGAACCATTAGGTCCTACACATGCATGGATGAGTCATATAAGAAATAATATAGGATTGTTTTCAACTCATCATGTATGATATGTGATAAGGACAATTCTCTCATGGTTAAATCTCTCAGAATGGGTTAAAATTTGTTTAATGGGTGCCATAGTTTTTGACTCATCAGAACAATCGATGAAGCATCTTCATGGACATATCAATATTGGTATTTTTAGGCTATAAAAACCTTTTTTATGTCTCTATCAACCCCCAAGAGTGTAATTTATAGTTTATCAAAGTAATTCTTTAAGAGAATTCACTCATCCTCGAATGTGCAAAATGAGTGAACTTTCATCAAAAGTTACATGAGAACTAGGATGGTTAGAGATGAACCGTCATCTCCTACACATGCACAAATGAGTCCTATAAAAACTATTGTGAGGATTTTATCTAACTCCTCATGGGAAATATGTGATATTGAGGTTTCTCTCATAGCTAAATCTCTCAGAACATGTCAAGAATTACTCAGTGAGGGCCGTAGTTTTTGACTCGTCGGTGCAATCAATGAACCATCTACACAAACACATTGGGATAGGAATTATAGGTTAGAATAATCATTTTAAGGTCTATTTCAACCCATGGGAGCAAAATTTTTATTTGATCATAGGAATTATTTAAGATAATTGACTCATCCTTGAATGTGCAAAACGAACAAACTTTTAGTGCAAGTTGCATGAGAATCGAGAGGGTTAGACACAAACCATTAGGTCCTATACAATGAGTTTGTGTACCTCAAAAATTTAATTAAATTGGTTCATCCAAAGTTTTATAAACCTAAAATATAAACATCTTAGGGTTGAAAAAGATCTTTATAGATGCACTATGAGTTCGTAGGCTTTCCTTACAATTCACACACTGATATTAATGCATTACACAAGGAATAGATATCAAAGTATAAAAATGACTAAATTGAAATTTATGTATAATTTTAAGGATTTGAGATTCATTTGGAGACAATGAAAATAATCTATACCCTTATCATAGCATATACATTCAAGAAAACACAAAATATAAGATATACACAGGATACTATAAGTAGAGATAGTTTTGTCAATAATTTCATTGTATTCACTTCTATCTTATTTATTTTACTTTGATAATATATACCTAAAAATATAAAAATAGACCTTTCATTCTCCATGTCAGAGTGTTGGAGATAGCCTTGGTTATAACTTAAATTAATATGCAAACCCATGTCATATGAGGGTCAAGGCATTAGAAACACTTTATATTTTTGTAAGAATCTTAATTACATGCTACTATATCTCACATCTCAAATAAATGCTATGATCCCTCATAAGGGATTACAAGAATTCAAATTTTTGAATAATGCTTTTATGAATTTAATGAATCCTAGACACCTAGTAAAGATTCCTAAGCACCAAAAACTAGTCTAGAACACCTCATACCATATTTCAAGCTAATCAAGCCAAAAATGTCATCACGATAACATGACTAAAGGATGCCCTTGCATTAGTGTTTTATTGAAAGGCTAAATAGAGAGAATGTGAAAAAGAATTTGCTTAAAGTAGATGAAATTAATATAAATTATTTTGGTTTCTCTTCATTTCAAGAAGATAATCTTCTATACTCATGACACCAACCACATGAAGGTGGAAGCTTGTATGGTGCGACTAGCCTACATTTAAACTGTGAGTAAAAAATTTAAATCGAAATAAACACATAAAATAGTTAAAAAATAGAATACATTAAATCAAATAATTTTATTATATTAATTTGAAATAAGTTAGATAAACTAACTAATTCAATCTAATTTACTGTCAGAATCATATCTATTTATAAGTGTTTCAAGAATCACCTCATGGTCATATTCACTCACTTTCCAAAAAGTTCTATTGTGATCATTTCCATGATATTTGATCAATTGAATATTTGTAGCAATAACAAGGTTTTACTAATGAAGCACCATCCTGTGTGTTCAAAAATCCTTAAATAATTGTTTTATTTTTTTATGACAGTACGTATGAAGCCATGTTCTTGTAACCACTATAGATCTAGTGGGATAAATTATCTCTTCTCCATCTATAGCATTTTTGGTTAATTTTTTTCTTCTACAAAATGACACAAGTATTAGTTTGTTCCCTCATCAGTATTCTAAAGTGAAATTAATGAAAAAACATGCCCTATATTTAAAGTATAATCAAATTGTAATTACATATAAAAAAAATAAAAATATCACTAATATCTAATGTTGTATATTTAATTAAAGAATAAATTGTACCTGGTTACATAAGATCTGAGATATGGTCAAAGTCAAATGATGATGCCATCTCATGATATGTCAGTTGTTAGAGGGAATGGCTACCCTCTACAAGTAATATGGGTGTATAATACCATTTTTCAACACATTATTTTGACTCACACTCATTACAATTAAATTACCTATGTGAAGAACAAAAATATGCCATATCCCTAGTATAAATAGTCCATGAACATAAATTTTATATTTGAATGGAGTGGAAAACACTCGATCCAAGTACTGTAATGTAATATTCATAGTTTACCTTATGTTGTTCCTCTATTAACCAAAATAATCTTCATACATGAAAATGTTTATCTGATCCATGACAAATATTTTCATCAAACCAACTCAAAATAATATTTGCATTGATTAAATGAACACCATCCTTGTGCTTTGCCTGCTCTCTTTTAAGGTCTCTTTTTACACATGCACTAGCACCATCACATTCCACTTTTCAATGTCCAGCATCAAATAAGCTCCAAAAATGTTCAATGGCATTATTCACATGCATTCTGCTTAACCAGTAAAACATTTGAGAATTCTTAAATTATTTTGCACAATTTTCTCACCAAATATAATGTGTACAAAACACGATTTGTATTGCATTCATATTCATATAAAATATCTCAAAATAACCCTGGACAAACTCTGGCGAATGTGATATGTCATCACTCATATAAAAATGATACTCCCTCAAAATATTTATGTTGTCATTTCTGCTATCAGGTGCATGTCTAAATGTAATATGAATAAAAAATAAAACTTGAATTGAATTATAATATTAGGATTGAACCTCATTGCATGGTTTTAGCTTGTAGTTTTTAGCAAAATTTGCAACTGAAATAATGGCTTCAATTGGGAAGTTGTCCTTGCATGCTTTTATTTGATTATATAACCATTTTGATTTGTGTGTGTGTATTCGATATTGGTAGATAATATTAGTTTTTAATTTAAACATGAAATCACATACAAAAACTTTTGTTGTGACCAATTCATATCTTGATGACTTTTTTCTATATTTTAACACATACTTAACAAATTGGTACTTGTTATAATAAATTATTTTTTTCCAAATTCATGTGAAATATCTTCATGTAAACAACTTGTTGAATTTGACAAACCACCACAAGTATTACATGTTCCATGTAAACATTGTTTGGAAAAAAATGTCCCTTAGGTCTGACAGAAAAGAACTTGGATTAATTCTCTTGATGTTTTAGTTGGAGAATACACCATACGTTATTACAAAATTTTAACAATATGTAAAGTAAAATGTATATGACAAGAAACATCAAAATACATGACAAATTCAACATGTACATTATAAAAACATGTGGTGCATGCTTGGTTAATTTTAACATAAAAAGGCTTGCACATTTCAAATGACCTTTGGCTAATTATTAATTAGCCATTAAATTTTTCAATAAACTTTTTATAAAATTATGTTTGTGTCATGTATAAAAAATGTTTTGCATGTGGCTTACAATTTTTTGAGCATTTTATTATTTTAACACCTTTTACATTAGATGAGACCCTTGTGTTTTCGTGCCAAAAATTTGCAATCAATTGTTTTGTTACTTCAACTAATACCTTATCTTTTTGTGGGAGTCTACCACTAAATGCTTAACACTCCATGAGTGAAAGGTCATCACGCCTTGTTCTTATTTGTATGGCATTTTTTTACAGATTTTCTATTTAAATTCAAAGATTTACTTGTTTTACTAAGAATTCAAGCTTTAGATGTTGAATTACTCATTATAGATTTCATTATTTCTCATCTTACAACATTATTATCTTTATTTCAACTTTCATTGCCTATTGCCTTAAATACGTTCAATAGATTCTTTACTATTGCACTATTTTTTCCTTTAATGCTTAATGTTCTTAACCCCAAATTGGGCATCACAGGGCACATTTTTTATTTTCATTAATTGATCAAATAATTGATATTATTTCATATGGCTTTATTATTAAATGCATAGCTCCATACATGTTGAACATGACGTTGAACTATTCTTTTTAACATTTTACCTTCCATAGATTCTATTATTTTTTCATCTATTTCAACCAAATATTTTAGTGTTCATCTTATTATCCTTGGATGTGTGGGTACAAGATCTTTATTTTGTATTAAATAATGTGGTGTTAACACTTCAACTATATTAGGGTATTCGAGGGTTGACTATCTAAATTAGGGGTTATAGGCCAATGAAATTCCTCTTCACTAGAAGACACATGATTAGGGGTCATTATTTGATGTTGATTATAATCATACTCAAAAAATTTATTATGAATAGATGTTTCATTGTATTGTGTTTGTCCATATTTTTTATCATTCATTACAAATTCATTACTTACATTCTCTATATTATGAATTGTATCTTGCAACAAAGATTGATTCGGTTCTCTTATCTCATTTGAAGATATATTTAAAATAAATTATATAGAATTGGGCATGTTAATCTCATTAGAAGTATTACCTATTCTAAAATAAGAACCTTCAGCTTGTCTAGAAGCTCTTATGGATACCCTCCTATCGGCTTGTCTTTTTCTTTCTTTTTCTCCTTTTTCATTAAATTTCCTCATTTGTTAACTTTTTTATTGGTCTTTTGCAATGAATTACCAAACCCATTATTTATAGTTGCCAAAATAAGAGAATTGTAGATTTAAATTTCAAAAATTCTTAGTGATTCAAACAAAATAAATGAAGAATTAATGAAATTCACATAGTTATAGTAGAAAAACAAGTTTGTATTTGTAAAAAATAAAACTTTCATATTTGTGGTAAATGCAACAAGAATTTATGAATCACAAAGGACGTGTGTGCTTTAGAAAACATGCACACCCTTTGGGATCCATGAATTAATAGGCAAATATAATTTTTTACCACACAGTAGTTGTGAAAAGGGCGTACACCATTTGAAAAGGGTGTACATCCTTTATAATCCTTTATAAAGTGTGTACACCCTTTGAAAAAGGTGTACACCCTTTCTAAAGGGAATAGGCCATTTTAAAAGAGTGCAAAAAGGGCATACCCTTATGTAAAGGGTGTATGCTATTCGCAAAGGGCTTACACCCTTTTTCATATTTACAAAAAAAGACACTTTCCCTCTAATTTTGCCTCAGTTTTAGCTCATGGGGGTTTCTAAACATGCCAAATTCTATCATGGACCAGTAAAGGAAATTTACAAGAAATTGAGGGGTTTTCTTCCTTTTTATCGACATGTCTAATAAAAAAAATTATTATTTAAAATATATATATATATATATATATATATATATATATATATATATATATATATATATATATATATGGTTTTGTAAAGCAGAAAGCATAGTTTTCAAATATATAATTTTTTTAATGTTAGAATATTATTTATATTTATTATTTAGATTCTATGTAACATAGATCCTAATAGTCTATATACATATCTCATAAATTCCCTTATAAATTTTTGAATATTAATCATATGCTTATAAAACTTATATCTCAACAATCTAAACATTGTCAACTATGTTTTTAAAAAAAATGATTTTCATGAAGTTAAGGTCAAAAATTTGTGTTTTCACCTTCCAGTTTCAATTTTATATCTATCTTGACTTGTAAAATTATTTAAAAATTATATATATAATAAAAAATATTCTCCACAATAATCAACATTAAACCTATCTGTATATGAAATTTCATACAAAAATTTAGTCGTTTACTAAAAAAAGTGTGTTTGTACACATGCACTCTCCTTGTGTTTTTAAAAAAACTATTTTTCTAAAATTTATCATCTAGGTATTGGAAAAAATTATATATTTAGAAATTACATTCAAAGTTCCACAATTTATAATTTTATGTCATTGTCAAACTCCTTTTCAAACTATCTCTAACATTCTCTTCAAGTTAAAATATTGTTATTTTCAGAAAAAGGGTGTCACTTTATACCTAGCCCCATATTATACCTCATTATCCTCCACCTACCCATCCATTAGCTAAAAACCCTTGCAAATAAATATAATTGAAATAATGTTGACAAAAAATATTTAGATTAAAGGAGAAGCTATTCATAGACAACAACCAAGAATTTCTCTTTTTGGGAGAGGAAAGGTCTGTCACTCACTGAGATTAATCACTAACCATTCCTTTCACTTCCATCCTCATTATTTTAACCTTTGATCTAAAACCTCTATTTATAGTCATTGTATAAATAAATTAGATTTTTATCATGAACCTTTGTGCTAAGAAGGGGATGAAATGCTTGGAGCATCCCAATGATAGTCTTTACCATCCTAACATTTCATCTTTTTGTCAAAATCCATAATCCTATTATCAATTATCCATCAATTAGTTTAAGTAAACTGATTTTGACACCCATCTCTATCACCTCTATTACTTTAACTAGGTACACTGGGGTCACCCACTAAGGAGAGACTAAATAATCAAATTATATCAAACTGCTAAGGTGGAAATAGGAGGTTGAACATATAATTTTCAATGGTTATGTTAGATAAAGTCAACATCAAGTGCTCTAGTTTTTCTTCCATATCTTTAGATAAAATTAAATAGAAACCTAGAGTTTCAATGATGATCTTGTAGCCACTCAGTGTCCAAGAATATTTTAATGGAAACATCAGAGACTGAAACCTTCATAGTTAATGTAATAAATATGAGAAACATTTGAAGAATCTAGTTTAAATACATGTGATAATGGTTTATAGAGATCTAATAAAATAGAAAATCTCACAATTCTATTTACCAATAAGAACTCGTCAAATTTAATAAAAGAACCCATCGAGCTAGCCATTCTCTTAAAGTATTGGTGATAAGGCTTATTAGGCCCATTATTTTTCATACTAGGTAATGGCTATTGAAAATAACTCTTTAATCTCATAAATAGAAAAGGAGTAACAAAGGAAAAAATTAAAAAAATTAATTTACTAACTCTCAAATAAAATTCTATGTGTAGTTTAATATGTTATAGGTTGGATATTTGTAAATTATTTAAAGTTCATACTTTACTTGATTTTCTAATTTATCAAAGTTCTAAATTCAAGCTTTGCTTAAAAAAATTTATTTTAGTTTTTTTAATCAATATATATTTAAGTTTATCTTTAAACATTTTTTCATGCTTTCATTTCTTATTCTCCTTTTTTTAGTTCAAGGGTTTGTTTTATAGATGTGTTGAGAGAAAATGGAATATGTGAATGAATGACATGACTATAAAAAGTATATAAATATGAGTGTACACTTGGATTTTTATAAATACATGCATCTATTTTTGAGATATGAGTAAATACAATTTGTAGATCTCTAGTTGTTATGGACCTTATTTCAATTTAATCATGTCTTTCCTATACCACTATGCCAAGTAGATTGCATGAGTTTCAAATAAAGTTAATAGCATTGAATCTAATGAATACCATATGTTTTTTTAATTATTTTAATAAATCCCCTTTTATTCTCAATCACAATCCATTGTTACCTCACTCAAGATTAATATCAACATGGACATAGTCCATGTTGCCAATGGTACTCAAATTATGGATTAGTTAGACTATTTTACGGTTAGTTATCATGATTTTAACTAATTCAAGCCCCTTAGATCTAAATAATCAAATGAGAAAATTAGATCTATCAAAATAACACATTGTAATCTCATCAACCTATTATATATATCCTCAACCTAAATATAACATTATAAATATGTGTTATAACCCTAAGAGAATATGGATGAGAGAGCATTGGAATTATGAGACTATTTAGATGTGATGCCTTGGAAATTGATCACTTTAATTTAAAAAAATTTCAATGCCCCTCTTTCTCTTGATGAGATATTTGTTGTTGTGCTATTAATGGCTAATGATAAACTACTTGAGGTGAATGGGTTTCCTCATAAAATCTATAAATCTAATTTAAAATTTATGGGTCTTGATTTACTTTAGATTTACAAAGAATCCATGAAAAATAAAATTTTATGCGCCATAATGAATAAAGGAAATATTAGATTTATTCTTAATTTAGGGACCCTGAGCTTATTATTAATTGGCACTTTATCATCTTGTTAACTGTTTCTTACAAGATCATTTCCAAAGCCTCAGATATTCACCTTTACAACATATATATTGTCATCACTAAACCAAAACAAATATGGTTTACTATTTAAGTAAATACATCTATGATAATATCACTACAATTTGGGAAAGAAAGGAGTGGGTTGTATCTCATGATAGACGATGATATTTATCAATATCAATTTTGAAAATGATTATGATTAGATCTAATGCTATTTATCATAACCATGTTTAAATCTTTATGTTTTTGTAACTTGTTTCTTTCAATAGTTCATACTCTATTTTTTGAAGCTTCAGCTTGTTTCACTATCAATGGTCTAATGTCTAGTAGTTCTAGTACTTTTATCTCCATCAGACAAGTTTTCCCTCTTTTTACAAATTTTCATGTTTTATTTCATAATACATTTTATTATTTACTCAGAGAGTGGATCGTGGGCTTATCAAGGGAATTTATCTTCTTGAATAGTCCTTTCAAATCATATATAGGATTTTCTTTGATGACTATTTCCCTAAATTTGATGATCAAGAAGCCTCTTTAAAATATTTGTTTCATTTCCTCAACATTTTTTGTATAGCTTCTAGTTCAAGTCTTCAATGGAAAAAACCTATTGTTACAAATAGATCATGATGTCAATGCCCAAGTGACTTGAACACTATTGATAAAAATGGATCTAGAAATGCGAAACATAAAAATTTATTGGTATTCAATTTGGTTTTGAAAATTCCCCCTATGTGTTTTGGTAGATTGTAATTTATAAAGTTGTAAAAAAATCACTTACTAGATCACTAATCCTCTCTATCTTTAGGGGATGTTATAGTTTTGCACAAAAATTCTTATAGTCACTTAGGTTTACTATTCTTCTTATTGAGCTCCTTCAAATTCTTCATGAAAATTTCACAAAACTACTTAGAGATTTGTTTAGGGCCAATGCTAAGTAGAGCTTAGTATTATAAAAATTAGCTTAGGACATTTATTGGCTTGTTTATGATAAAGGACAAATGGTCATTATATATATTTATAGACAGATCATCAATCTTTGTACTAAGTTAGTTGTAATGGAAAGTGAGGGAAATGAGGCTTGGAAAATTCTCTTGATGCATTTGACTATTTTAGTTGCTTCTTATGGAAATAATTATTTGAAAAATATTAAATTCCAAACTATTTTGATTACATTTCTCCCTATCAAGATAGAATGGTCCTTTATGGCTAAGAGTGTCTAGAAAGCTTATGAAGTAGTGAAACTTACTAAAATGGGTTGATGATGGATTTATCATTGGTATCCATTTTAATGACCATAATCTTTGGGGGTCCACTAACATGACCAATTATAAACTCCATTTAGTAGATATGGTAGGTATAAAAATGCTTCATCTTTTTAAAAATGGAATTTGAACTGTTTGGGGGTTGGTTTCCTTTCACGATTAGATTGTTTAGAACCATTTCTAATCCATATACAACTTTTTTAATTCATACATACCTTATATTATACATCATCATAATTTGATGCCTGATGTCATGCTTCATAAGATGGGTCTCCAACCTCCACTTGCTTTGTGGAAAGATTGGTGGTGGAGTTAAAATACCACCTATATAAAATATTCTTAAAAATCATTCTCTTGGCCTCCTCCACTAGATAATGACTGTGTTCTCTTAAGTTTTGGGTAAGCTCAATAGGAGATAAAATATGAATTCCCCCCATAAAATGTGGCTTTCTAGGTAAATTCAACTATAATCTATGCACTACATGATCAAAACTCTATACCACCAGAATCTAAGAAGATTATGCCATTGACATACTCCTTTTTCCAACATAAATGTCCATTAAGTCATGTGTTTTAATCATTAAGATATTGGATTTTTGATGAGGTTAGTGGATATATATATTCACTGACCTCATCAAAAATATATAATATAATATCTCTGCTGACCTCATCAAATTAAATATTTTAATGATTAAAACACATGACTAAATTGACATATACATATATATGTGTGCGTTTATGTATGTATCTATATATATGTATGTGTGTATGGGGACGAAATAAACTTTTTATATTAAAAAATATATATTATTAAGTTTATTAAAAAATATGATAAAGAGTATGTTACAAAGTCACAAACTAGGTTAATTTTAGGAAAAGAGAAACAAATTAATTAGGTTGAGCCTATGAGAGATCTATAACATCAAAAAAAGAGCTATCAAAAATTAAGCTACCGTAACAAAAATGCTAATACAAGGTGTTTTTATCATGAGATCACCCTATCCAAACCCAAGTTGGGTCCTTCTTCCTAAGTTTATGTATCTTGATTTGTGTGACTGTAGGATGGGCAAAGTGATTGATGTTGACCATCCTAAGAACTACCAGTTGAATAACTCCATGTGTGTTGTCTCTAGGGAGATAGAGAGCTCCACCCATGAGTATGAAATTAATTTGGAGGGGGATAGGCTAGCCCCATCCTCTATGAGGATCTTGGGGAGGAGAGTGGTGCCTCTGAGGATAACATTGGGATTGGTTGTGAGAACACATCCATGATCAACTAGAATGATAGCCATCACATAGAACCCCACTGCCACTTTATTATCTTGTTTTTCTATATATAAAATAAAATTAGAGATAACCATAAACTTAGTGTAGATAAAAAAGTAATTATTAGTAATAAACATTAGAGGATAATGTTGAGTTCCATTCTTTTAAAATCATACCAATATTTGGTGTACTAGAGTGACATTTTAGTGATAATATTGAGGAAAACATGAAGGTTGTTAAAAGGATTGAGGTGAAAGTGTCTAAATAATATTTGATATAAGACTTGGCACTTTGAGATTTAGAACAAAACTAGAATAAGTGTGTAATAGTCTCTATAAGCCCCAAAAAGGGAAAAATAGGATGTACCACCCATAATTCAAGTAGTATTTACCTAATTTAGGTTAAACACAATTA
>JARHVA010007199.1:602500-607500 GCA_037957365.1 Torreya grandis | reverse complement strand
AAATATTTGTTGCATATTCAATTAGATTGAGAAATGAATCATCTAGAAAATGCCCATTAAGGAATTGTAAAGGCTCATTAGTAGGTAGGCAGATAACACAACTAAGCCCTTTAGATTGAGCATTGGCCACTAGATAACAAAAACATTTAGTAGTGAGACCAAACAAAGTATGAGATAATGGGAAACCTTTCATAATATATATAAAAATATCAAATTGATTAGATTTGACTCCTTTAATGGAATGTAAGGTTGAGGCTTCAATAAAAAGCATTTAAACTAGTTTTGAGAAAACTAGACCAAATCCTAAGGTTTGTAACATAGATAAAATAGTTATAACTACTTAATGAAATAAAAAATATTTTTAAAAATGAATTTTAGTAAATATATCCTTTTTATTGGAACAAGGATCCCATTTCATACCCTCTAACATAGTAATGGCATTGTCTAGAATGTGTCTACCTTGAATGAAGTCAATTTTCTTAGGTTGAAAAATTAATGGAAAAAGGTGGAGAATATGAAATATTCATACTTTGGAAATGATATTATAAGAGTCATTGAGCAAAGTGATGGATCTCCAATTGCATATTAATTCAAATTTTCCTTGTTTTGGGATGAATTTGATGTGTCATTAGTTAATACTACAACCAAAGGATCATGTGTGGAAGCCTTTGAGATAGACTTGATATATGTAAAGCGCAATAATATCATACATAATATTATAAAATTCACAAGGAAATCTATCTTTGATAGGATTTTATTTCCTTGGCCATTTTCATAACCGCCTCATATAAATCATTAATGATACATTTCCTATCATGCTACTCATTGAACAAGAGTAATATTGCATTAGACAATCAAGACACATTGGTCTAGTGATTTTTGTTGCTCCAAGGATGGATCATAAGTTTTGAACACTTATTGGTAGTGCATCATAAAGTTTTGGATCACATATAACACTCCAATAAGTTAGTGATTAGCATATTATATAGATTTAATCTATTACAAAGCATGTTTGGCTTTGAGCATTTGAAAAGATTATTTCAAAACTCTATCACCCACTGTAATGCAATGTAGAAGTGCATGGATTTGATCCCACAAAGCATTATAATTATCTATAATTTCGATATGTTATCTCAATCCTACCACTTTTACCTACAAGAACTCATTGAAAGTGGTTTTATCAATTATTTCCACCACATGGCTTTGCTTAGAGGAGGTGGTCAATAATAGCTTTGTTGTCTATTGGCCAACTTATGACCATAAATTTACATAAATATGGTAGTTTGAGTGAGTGAATCAAACCACCAATAAATTCAACTTGTTTATAGAGTTGGTTAGGGTACTAGATTCTAAACTAGATAACAGTGATCCATGGTGGGACCATGCTATAACAAAATTGTATACCAAAAAATTGAGTGTTTTTTATTTTTGTCTTTTAGTACTACCAAATGATGTAAAAATCAAATGGATAGATGGTGGTAAATGAAAAATTTTTGTATGGCTTTAACAAAAAATGAATAAACATTATTACATGATAGTTACAATTGCATCGATAGCATACCCTAATCAAGCCATTTTTGCACATGATAAAAATGACCTCAAAATTGGTCTAAGTATACCATAATTTGGACATGGGATGGTAATCAATGTTGGGGCCATAAAATCAATATTTATTTCTCATGCCAAACCAAGTTTCCCTTTTCCTAGATGACCAATGCATTGGTAGATGGAAAATCTTGTCAACATGTTTCACTATATTAAAGTAACCATATATATTCTAATGTGAATCCAAAAGCTCATTGGAAATATAAATATAGAGTAATATCATTTTATGTGCATAATTTTAGACATAAACATTAATGATACCAAAATAATAGTTATCAATGTTGAAAAAAAATTATATGACACAATTCAAGGGGTTATATCATGAATATACATAGTGTAAATGGCATTTTGGATTAAAAAATGTAAAACAAATACCATGACACATGTCATGATTGGTTTTAAAAACTATACTATCAATGTAAATCACTTTACTAATAACATAAAAAAGGAAATCTACCACCATAACCCCTCAAATACAGAGAACATCTGTATCTAAAAACTTATTTTAAAAACATCACACAACATAATTATGAGCTAAGTATGTATTAAAATTAATAAATTATGGATATCAATAGGCATATCCTTATAATATAATAGCTCTATTGCTCCATAACATTTTTTCAAGATTTTTGCATTTTTAGAATACATGCAATATTAAAGTTGAAATGGCCTTCAGTCTACTTGCTCTACCACATACTGCTCCTCCTCCATAGCTACATGAATAGGGTACTAGAAGATCATTCCAAATATATGTAAGAAGGACTGCAAAAGCACCTTCTTTCTCTTTAACAAGAATATATATGTGGAGGGAGAATAAAATAATTAGGACATACATCTGATGAAACTTATAAATTATCTAGAACATTGGCATCAATTGGAGTGCTATAGGATCTAGATTTTGTCATTTCAAATTTTGTTTGAATGTTCTCATTTTAAAGTTGAGTAATAGGTAGAGACTCCAAATAAGGTTGATCAGTTGGAATTAGCACTTGATGTATATAGCTATAAAATGTCTTATTACTGGTAATAGGTTTATGATAAGTAATACCCTTATTAATGTTTTTTTAACCCCTATCAGTTATCCACCAAACTCTTAAGTATTATTAAGGTTATATGAAGTGATTTTGGGAGTTGGCTTATTTTGAAGTAGGTAAAGTGGGAAGTATTTTATCTTATGGTCCATAGTTTGACAATAGAAGCATGCATTGGTAAAATTAATATAGAGAAATCACTAAGAAAAGCGAGACTCTCTAGCTTGTTTATCAAAAAAATCTTTGAGATCCTTAGACAAATACACTTATATGTAAACCCATTTCTAGATTTGAGATCAATAAAATATCACAATTTCATGGTCAATAACACACCTAATTGAAGCCATGATCTGATTCATGAAATTTCAACAAGGTAAAGGAAACTCAAGGATCTCAACCCAGATGGGGAATTATAGATAAGTATGGTTAGAGACAAAATTATTAAGTCCAGGGTGAAAATACCATCAAGGAATTACATATATACCAAGTCTATTAAATTTATTAATTATCATACTCACATGGGTAGGGGCTTAAAAACACATCAAGAATAAGTCTTTGGTCGTGTTTTAAACACTCTCTATATTGATACCATGAGTAGTATAGGACATTTATAACCATATTTTAATCATGTTTTTTAGGGGATGTAACCCTAAATAAACCCTATTAATAAAAACTATTCCAACTATTAACGAGCATAATTCAATTCAAGTATAATAAAAGTAACATTTGGTTGAGAGTCAGTACATTGTGATAAACTTTGGGGATAAATTTACTTATTCACTTAAATGGGGGTGCCATACCTCAAAACAAAACCATCCTCCATCATGAATTAAACAAGCAAACATGCTAAAGAGGAGGAAATTAAATAGGCTAAGCTCACCCTAAGGTGAGGCTCCCTAAGAGAAAATAGATGTAGCTATCCCATATACTCCAATAAGGACTATGGTGTAAATGTTGTAAGTAGATAAAAATTAATGTCTACATGCATACGACAACCCATAATAGATTGAAAAAAAGTAATGAATCTATAGATTTTTAATTATATCTTCTCATCTTAATCTACTAGGGTTTGAAAATTGGTTTCAATGCATATGTTTTTGGAGCTTTACTTTTGATATTATTATTTTATGATTTTGAACACCTAGAAGAGGACCAACACATTTCCTTTTCCTATGCTTATTAATGTTTTTGTAACTAATGCTACTTTTGAAATTTATATGTAAGGAAGAAATAAGATTTAGTTCATTTTTTATTTATTTTGGGCCCATTTATCATATTACATAACACTAATTAAAGTTTAAGAATATATTTTATTTTATTTTCAATAGGACATGGATATGAATAACTATTTATGCCACCACCTTCACCTATAGGAACATATGCAAATTTATTTGGTTACATAGATGTTGATTTCTTGTAGTCTTATTTTCTTTGTTCTCATTTCATATTGTAACTTGAGTATGGATTTATTTATCCATGAAAGAAAACATGTTTTCTACCACCATATATACTCTTCATTGATGATGTTACCCACTTCCCCCCACCCACACCCCCAATTTATCTATCAAAATAATTGTTAAGAAAAAAATTGGCATATTCTTATTTTTTTCAGGGGAAAGATGGTCAATGGAAATTGGACCAATTTTTACCTAAAATATAATGTCAACTTTTATCTTATAATTTATTACCATATTTGTCTATTTTTAATGATTACAGTTTGTAAAAATTAGATTTAATAATTAACCATTTTTTCAACAATTTAATTTTCTTAACATGGAGTTATTTGCCATATTTACAATCTTACTTTTTTCCAATATTTTTAAGTTGTCAATAGGGGATTAACTAGGCAAAAACAACAACACAAAAATAGGTGGATGAGATTAAATATGGATAAATGAAAAAATGAAGCTAAAAAATATCAATAGATGCATTCCCACCCAACCATCAAAGAAGAGAAGATAAGGGTAATGGACCCACAATTAGAACAATGAAAACAAAGTAATATTATGTTAAGTCCTATACAAGATCTAAGCTATTATATGGGTGATGTCTATATACTTCTAGTATATATTTGTTTTAATAACTTATTAAAAATCATATAAGAATCTACTAATATACAAAGGAAGCATATAAAATATGATTTTTGGTAACAATTGCTTCATAACCAAACATTAGTTTGACAACTTGAGATGATGTTACTATTGAGTTCCACTTTATTATAATAACATTATAAGAGTTATGATGTATGGAAACATAAGTGTTAGGAATTTTAGTTTTACATAAATAATATATTGGTAGAGATACACACACTATCAATTAACATCCATACATCACGAGTTGAAGTGATGACAAAAATATTCCTAG
>JARHVA010007199.1:575000-597500 GCA_037957365.1 Torreya grandis | reverse complement strand
ACACACACACACACACACACACACACACACACACACACACACACACACACACACACACACACACACACACACACACACACACACACACACACACACACACTCACACACACACACTTTTCCACTCTCTCTTATATACATGATGTTTTGAATAATATTTTACTATTAATATATCATTACTAAATATATATTTAACTTCCACTACCATGTTATTTCCATATTACACATATTATATTTCATTATTATACATATGATCATGTTGGACTAATCCCCACTTCCCCCTCTTTTTATATATATTATCCATTTTTAGACCTGCACATTGAACAAACATATTAAGATAATTAAGATTTTATACAAATACTCGATCAACCTCTTCATTATCCCTCATATATATGTTATCAAAATCTGCTCCATTGGTTGAATTATTATCATGGATGCCACTTAGACATTATGGAATGGTCCAAATTTACCATTCTTAATAACCTCAATGATTTTCCTCTCCTCATTATTCTTTCTATTTTATTTTCCTTCAAAAGTATTATCTTCAACCATACTTTCCTTATGTGAACTAACATTCACTTCAACAATATCAATTGTTTCTTTCATAAAAATTATAACTCTTCATGTCTAAAGTATTCATTCACCTCTATCATTTAATTCAATTAACAATAAATATTTATTTATTTGCCATCAACACTTATTCTCTCCATAAGATAAACTATAAATGCATTGCCTTCATTCTCTAATATGATTGTACCTCTTCCCACTTATAGGATATAAAAAAGTCACTCCCACCATCAAATGATGGGCCTCCTTCTTTTGGTCCAAAAAATTTCACATCCATATGCACTTGAATGGGGATTCATTCCTCTAATTTTAGTTTACTAGTTTCTTCATCCTTGTTGATTTTGAAATCAGACTTGGGCTTCTCCCACAAGAACCTCACTCTATTTTATATTTCAAGATAAATTTCTTCTCATGACTCATATCCTTATCCTTGATACATTTCAAATAATAATTTAACTTCTCTCATGGCAAACTCTGTTTCATATTGCATTTCATGGTAATCTTATTATTATTTTCTTCTCTCTCAAGCCTCAAGACATGAAACCTTTTCAACCACATTTCTAGAATTTTTGGATTAACATGACCCATCAACATGGCAACCATACATTTAAAAATAATTATATTATTATTTCAAATACCATGTTTCCTCTCTTACATAATTATGTTATAATTATTTAAAGCACTACATAGTCTCTAACTTGCAACCTTTACCCTCATGCAATCTTTAATATTATCTTCTTTAAAATACATTTATAACTCCATGATCTATTTCATGATCTTATTTTGGATATATTTACCACAAAATAACATAATATTATTATTAGGATTACCTTTTTCATTTCCATGACCTTTTCTAGTTTATTTTCCTTTCTATTTTGTCCTCTTTGCAAGACATCCAACATTGCTTGTAGGGATATCAACATATCCAAATTTTTATCTTCATTAACTATCATCATAATTTAAATATATCCATTTTTTGCATATTCCATCATATCTAATCTCAGTTAGAATTCCTTTAGCATCTTTATTAAGTCTTCTACCTCTACATGTCTTCCTCTTTTGTTTTTTAGATCTCCTATACAAGTAAGCTTCTATTTCACAACATACAATATATTTAAATAATATCCTCTATCACTTCGTCATAACCCATAGGACTTAGGTCACATCTAAAACAAACTTATATTCTTTCTTGTATATGATTATTTTTTAGAAGTTTAGATAAACTCAAGAAAATATCTCTTTTATACCCAAAAAATATCTTATAAAAGAGCCTCACACACTCAACAAAACAAGGAAATACATTTTTATAATATAAATTTTTGTAAAGACCATAAGGAAAACTAATTTAGGATATCCTTTTACTTTGTGTTGGTAAGATGCAAACTCTATAATGGACACACTTAAGCACAATCTTGGACATGACACATTCTAACACATCATTCTCATTTAATTCAGTAATCTGTTATAAGTAAATATATCAACACTCTCACTCACAATATCACACATGTATATACAATATTATTTAAATAACATGAAGAAGGTACAACCATTCATACTATCCTTCTTAGACCCAAAACATCCCTTTATTCTAGTCATGGAGATATCTTATCCTCTCAAACTCACTCTCTCTTTTGAAATTGTTTGAGCATCTTATTTTTACCTCTTTTTATGACTCTCCTTGTCCATTTCCCTTACCATTTTAAATATTTTCTAACGTTATATGATTTATATATCCACTTAGAGTGCCTCTTTGGCATCCTTAACCTCCTAGAAACACACAATATTTGAAAATTTATCGTTCTTGAATGTTATATTCTTTTCCACTTGATTTTCTTGACAACTATGTCCAATGTTAAATATTTATCTTCATACAATTTATATCCATTTCTAATAATTTCATATAAAAACATACTACATACTTATGGAATAGCATATTTCTATAAATACTATGTATATGTAGATTTATAAAGATGATGAAAAACCAAATATACAATTTCTCCAAAGTTACTTATACACATACTCTATTACTCAATATGTGTGAATAATATAGAAATAGGGTGTTCCAATTCCAAATTTATAAAATATTTAGGATCTATAAGACTCTAGAGTTACATGATTCCTTATTCATCTCCCCTGAACTACTCTATGTGTCGAAACAAAAAATAAATGAATGAAAACACAAAAATAAATTATATTTTAGGTGATGTTATATTGCCTATACATTTTATGTTCTCTTCCATCAATAATATGGGGAGTGGACATATAAATTA
The DNA here is from genome assembly GCA_037957365.1 of Torreya grandis. Classification (NCBI taxonomy): domain Eukaryota; kingdom Viridiplantae; phylum Streptophyta; class Pinopsida; order Cupressales; family Taxaceae; genus Torreya; species Torreya grandis. Next base: position 594,666 of record JARHVA010007199.1, on the reverse strand, counting down.
GGTACTACAGCTTATTGTGTCGAAACAATATTGTTGGGTTAGATTTATTTATTATACAATATGGGTGAAATTTCCTCTTATAAACATAATTTGGCATGTGTTCATGAAATAAATTGACACTAAATTTGAAAGCTACCCATATTATTTTGGTAATATTGATTATATATCAATTAATATATGAGATTTAAATTTGGGTGACATATGTTAACATATATGTTTAATGGACTCATACATTATGTGCTATAATAATTTATCTAAAGAGAGACAAAAATTGAGGTTGTTTTTGGAGTAGCATGAGATAGTTCTCAATAACCCTATATAATCTTCACTACTCATGTGTATTGAATAAGGTATAGAGATAAAAACTAATCTAGGATTATCCATTAAAAATTGTTGTAGGAAAACATGAGGTTAAAAAGACTCCTACTATATTATAAAATATTTTATTTAAACCCCACCTTAAGTCATATGTTTCCAAATACATATTCTATTTTATGTAAATGTCGTAATAGTTAAAAATAAATAATATATGTACACATGTATGAAATTTAGAATGAAATAATGCAAATTTATTTCCATATAATTTTTCTTAAGATACCCTACTATTAAACATGTTAATGAATGTGTTTATGTAGTACTTAATAGCTTATTAAAGATGGACATTCACACACCTTGTGAAACGTAATTCTTATCTCTATAAATAACAAAAATATATTTTTTGTGATGTCTTGGTCTACTTTGGATTACAAAAAAAATCATTTATGATAAGAATACAATATTCTTTCTCAATTTATGTAAATAATTTGGTCTATATTGGACTGAAAGTGCAAAAAGTCTTCTACATTCCATCCTTTGACTAATAGAAAGATGAAAGAGGAAAATATGATGATCATCCATCTTTAAGTTATGAATTCTTCATAAAATCAACCCACATGGGATGAAAATTTTACTTTCATTAAGTCTATGTGTGTGTGTGTGTGTGTGTGTGTGTGTGTGTGTGTGTGTGTGTGTGTGTGTGTGTGTGTGTGTGTGTGTGTGTGTGTGTATTTCTTCTTCTCTCTCTTTCCATATCTTATTCTCTTCAACATGTATTCTAGCCTCTATTTTTTCATATGTAATTTCAAATAACCCCTTAATTCTATTAAATATGGTTTTTAACATGATATCTAATGATCCTAAATCATCTATTTTATGTAATACCCAATACATCTAAATTTATAAACCTTTATAAACATAGAGATTGAAACAATTGACACTCATAAGGTTTTTGGCTATGGAAATGTGAAATGGAAGAAAATTGTTCACTTTAACATTTGTCTAAAAATTAAATGTCCTTTTCCATATTTTTATATTAAAAATATGAGATTAATATTTCAAAAGATATATATTTGTATTTTATACTTTCATGGTGCACAAAAATTAAAATTTTAGATTTTGGGAATAAATTGTGTTATTTTTATTTGCCTCAATGTTTGAGATCATCATCCATGATCATAAATTTTTTTATCTTGAAGAAGGATCATGGATGATGATACAAAACATTAAGCAAAATAAATATAACATAGTATATTCCAAAAATCTTTAAGTTCAAAACATTATTTTCTTATAATAGTATAAAAATGTATGTGTATGTTTTAATGTCTTTTCGAAATAAAAAAATAAAAACAAAAAACTTACAATAATAATTAAAAACTAAATTTAACATTACCCAATATTCCCTTAATCTCAACCCTATTTCTATTGTTGGTTTTCAAAATTACTCTCTAATGGATAATAATGACATTATTTTATTAGATAAGGAGTATACTTACTTCCCTAGTATGTATATTAATAATAATATGTGACTGCATGAAATATTTTCTTTTTATAGAACTCTAAAATATATATATTAGCCATTAGAAATTGAAGAGGCTGTTCATAATTAAAAAATGTAATTTTAGACATTATATTTTATCCTTTTCTTTTTCTCTTTCTTTTCTTTTTTAATTAAAAATTTTATACTAAATATTAATATAATATTATGTTATAAAGTTATTTGTTAAAAAAAATAGAATGGTCACATTCCATGGTTACATTAGTTAGAGTCAAGAATCATTTAACAAGTTAGCTTAATAGTATTTTTGAATAAAAAGGGAGAAAACACAAAATGCAAAATACATATAAAAGTAACAAGAGAGAATAATAAACAATGAAAACAACAACAATAAAAGGTGGACGTGGTAGTGGGTCATCGAATTTGTATCTACATAGGTAGGTCTACAATATATTTATCTCTTATTTATAAGTTCTTTCATCTTTTATAATTATTTCTAATATCTTAAAATTATTATAGTTATAATGGAAAATTAATTTTTATATATGTAATTGACAAATAATCAATATAATGATTGATTAAGTTAATATTGGATATATTCACTTCTTCAAATTATATTATTCTCAAAAAATTGTAAATATCTTGTCAAACATCTCATTTTTGTGTTTGTTCAACTAAATAAGTATATATATTTTTATTTCAATCCTTTGAGTTATATAGATATCAACACCTCTACCTTTAAGTAGATGATTGAAAAAAACCATATGAATACACCAAAATCAATATGTCATTCATCTAAGCTGCCATGACTAGGGTACTACATTTCATCAAATTCACATGTGCATCAAACCTATTCCTGTAAGCATCAATGTGTTTAGGTGTTTTTCCCTAGGTGTATGGAATTTTAATCCATTATCCTAACCAACCCCAAGCAAGTTATACGTCTACACTAAAATTCTAGTAGCCACCCATTTCTACATTTTTTCTTATATAGCTCCTTCAAACCCCTCGTATGCAAATTTACCAAATGTAGATAGATAGTTTCTCTAGAAAAATGCTAAATATATCAAGTTTTCCACATAGTAGATTATTAAATTTACCACCTTCCTCATGACAAAGGAGAAATGAACATTACCGATAATTATAAGAAAATCATTGCTCTCTCTACTAAGATGATTTTTAGGGCAATTAAGGAGATTGAGGCTTGAAATTTTCAATAAAAATATTAAAATTATTTAAATGATCCTTATAGAAATAATTATTGGAAAAACATTAGATTTTACACTCTTTCGATTTCATTTATCCCAATTAAGATAAAAGGGTTCAATGTGGGTAAGAACATTTAAAAATATTCTGAAGTAGTGAAACCATTATTAAATTAGGTTGGTAATATTTTTCTTATTAATCTCTATTTTAATGACCACAATATCTGGTGCTACCTTGTCATAAACAATTCAAACCTAATTTTGTAGGATATGTTAGGCATAAAAGATGTTCATTTTTAAAAAAAATTAATTTGCATTGTTTAGGATATGGTTTCCTCCCATGATTGGATTTTTTTCAAAATGGAAGAATTATCCAGATGTACTCTTCTTATCATTTATAGTACCTAGAGAATCAATGTCAATATAGTCAATCAAATTCAAATCATTAGTTGTGGAATATAGAATTTCATAGCTTTTTTTTCCTAACATGTATTTCAATATTCTCTTCCCAACTTTCTAGTGTGAGTATTTTGGTGACTCCATAAATCTTATAATTAAAGTAACACCATACATAATATTTGGCCTTGTAGGTATGAGATACTCAGACTTCTAATTAGTCTTTTGAACATAGTTGGATCAACATTGGATCCCTTATCTTGTTTATTGAGTTTAGTTCCTATTATAGTTAGAGTTGAGTTAGGATTGCAGTTCATCATCTTAAATCTCTTTAACACATCTTGGGCATACTTAAATTGACAAATAAAAATGCTATAATCTGACTGAACAACATAAATGCTTAGGAAATATCTCATAAATCCTAAAAAATCTTTTCAAACTTTATTTTCATTATTGTTTTGAACATGTCTATAGACAAATTTTTAGTAAAAATTAATTCGATAACATATAAACACATAATAAAAAATTGACCTTGTTTATTGACTTTTGTATATAATATTGTCTCATTATTATCTCTATTGAATCCATTACAAATCAGGTTTGAAACAATTCAACTATACCATGATCTTGAGTTTTGTTTGAGACCATAAAGAGCTTTCTTCAATATACACAGTTTTTCTTCATGCCCACACACTTCATAACCTACTAGTTATTACACATACACTTCTTCCTCTAGAAAACTGTTCAGAAATGTTGAATTTACTTCCATTTGAAAAAAATCAATTATTTTGTGTTGTTATGGATAAAACCATTATGACTATATCAATCTTAGAAACTGGTGCAAATGTATCATTATAATTAATTAGATGTCCAAAACATTTTACTACTAACCTTGATATGTAGTTTTCAACTTCACCTTTTGCACTAAATTTGGTCTTATATATCTATTTGACTCCCGTGAAATTTTTACCTTTAGATAGATCTACTAGCTCCCACATTTCATTTATTTCAATGAAATCCATATCTTCATCTCTAACCTTGATAAAATTTTCTCTCTTTACTAGTTTAAAATATACAAGATCATGAGAGAATAAATAAATTTTTTAATGTAATTCTAAATTATCTTCATCTTGATCACAAATCTCTTTTAAAGTTTGTATTTTATTTCCTTTATACTTTGATCTTAGTAAGGTTAGTGTATGATTAGATTCATCACTTAGTTATGAAGTGAGAGTAAGATAACTATATGGATTGATGGTTTGCCTTGTACAAAATTCCTTGGTGTTTTTAGTTATCTTAAATTATCTCCTTGTAGAGTTATTGTCAGAGTACTTGTTGCTTGTGAACATGGTTGACCACCTTGCACACCTTAATATTTAAGTTTCTCTTATTCTTTAGGTACTGATGTTACAATTGTTATTGATCTATCAACACTACCATCCCATGTTTCCTATTTTTGGAATTCAACATCTCTAATGATCATTACCTTCTTAGTAATGGTATTGTACAAGTTTTAGTCTTTTGACTCTTCACTATAACCAACAAATATATATTTTTCATATCTATCAACTAGTTTTCTTCTTACTTATTCTAGCACATGTGCATATGTCACACATTCAAAAAAAAAGAGATACGTTGATTTTCCTATCACTCTATGCTTCCTATGATATTATGTCTTTGACACTCTTCATAACACATTTATTTAGAATATATGCCACACATTTTATTGTTTATATCCAATATTCATTATAAATGTGTTTGTATTTTTACATGCTTTTAGCCATCTCCATTATTGTTTTGTTTTTTCTCTCTACAACATCATTCTATTATGGTGTGTACCTTGTAGTAAACTGCTTCTTAATTCCATGATATCTTAAAATATCTAATAATTAATTATAATCTATTCTCCACTTGTATATGATCTAAGTAACTTGATATACTAACCAATCTATTTTTCAACCATTGCTTTGAAATCCTTAAATTTTTTAAAGGATTCATAATTGTACTTGAGAAAATAAATCCATGTTTTCTATTAAAATAATCAATAAATATTAGAAAATATAAACTTATTATTAAATCTAGAGTTTGTATTGGTCCACATAAATTAGTGTGGATAAGCCATAATGGTGCCCTTTCTCTGCAAAATACTCGTGTTGGAAAAACTTTTCTACATTGTTTCACTAAAATAAAAATTTTACATAAACTACTTGGATCCTCAATTGGTGGCAATCCTTTTACCATTTGATTCCTTTATAATAAGCTCAAAATTATGAAATTAAGGTGTCCATGCCTTAGATTCTAGAGCCATGTTTAGTATAAATATTATTTCCTTAAAATTCACTTCCTCTTCTCCTAAGGTTATCCTCTGAGTTTCAATCTTAATCTGGAGTTGGAACATCTAGTTCTTGGTCATCTCAACCTTTGCAATTAGCATGTCATTCAAAAATAAATTGATAATAGTACACACATTATCCTTAAAATTTACCCTATATCCCTTCTATATAATGTATCTAACACTCAAGATATTATGCTTCAATCAATGTACAAAATAAATATATGGGATGTGTTTTATTTCACCATATTTAATAAACATAATAATTATGCCTTTTTCCATCATTGAAACTTTGTTATCATTCCCCATTTTTACTTCTAATTTCATATAATTATCTAAACTTGATAAAAAAAATCTCTATTTCCTATCATATGATTACTACATCCATGTTTAAACCTTAATTAGATAAGGATCCTACTTGGATAGGTAGGGTTAAGAATATATAAATTACAATGCATAATGGCATTAATCAGATCTAAAACAATCCAATCAAATTCTAAATTCAAATATAACATATGTTGAGTTATTTAAACTAATATAGGCTAAAAATAATAAGTAAAACTATGTTAGATATGAAAATGATAACGAAATAACGTACTTAGTTAGTTTTGATGCTAACATAGTTATATATCTAGAAGAATTAGGAAGTAGACCAGAAGAGGATTCGATAATAGTTTCTAAATTATGGATTTAGTGCCTCTAGAGCCTCAGACACTCATATCAACCTAGGATGTTATAATTAATTTTACTATTTAAACTAGATGTAGGTGTCATGTATGGAGTACCTAATATACAATGATGTAACCACTTATATGATTTTGGGCTTAGTTTCACCTTCATTTTGGTGTATTCAGATCTAGGTCATGGACTATTGCTCCTCATGAAATACTAAAACCCTATTTCTTTACCTTCATAGTGACCTTGATAAAAATAGGTTAGTGAACACATGATATCAAGTTTACCCAAATAACCCTCTATCATTAATATTTTCCTACATAATGAATGCTTATGTAGTTCTCCTCTATGTGTTGTCTTATGTGTGAATCATGTAATGTGTAAAAATTAAGTATAATAATGAGCTATCTTGTAACATAGCAAATATAGATATTGAGTTACTACTTTAGTACTTTAGACTTGTTTATGTGTTATCCCTATTGTTGGTTCCTAATTATACACCTTACACAATCAACCTTACACAATTGAAGTAAAGTCTCAAGAAATGAAGATAAACCCACTACAATTTCATTATATCAAGGGAAGGGTTTGGCATCAATATCATATTGAATGCATAAAATGAATGAGAGGCATCTACATAAGGTATGGCTAGCTCAATACTACTTTTAGTTTTACCTAAAACAAGGTGAGAGAACTTATGGGATAGCTTTCTCAAATGTAGGGTTTTTACAATTCAATCTCCATAGGGATTCTTGGTACAAGGGACAAATATAACTAGAGCATAACCAAGTTTACACACTTTACCCTTGAAGGGTTATCGCATAAAATGCATAAATGATTTATGTCATATACAAGCTACTAAAGATAAATGAGGGGATGACTGAAATCTTCATTCTATAAAACATTCAACAATAGGGGCCAGATGGAAAACTAAAATACTATAACTTAAAGTAAAAACTATAAATGCATTAAAAATATACAAGATCTTATGCAGTTACAAGGTAAATAACACTTATAGTATGCAACAAGTTGTGTTATTTTCAGGGTAGGACAAGTTAGATGAGTAAAAATAAAGAGGGTAGTGTGCTAGTGATTTCAAAATAATAGGGTATCTAGTAGTATTTCATGACAATATTGCTTATTAAAGATGCATAAAAAATTTCAAATCCAAGATAATGTTAAACACCAAATGATCTGTGAGAGCCTTGAACATACACTAAAAATAGAATCTCAAATACTTTATCCTAATAAAGTCATGAACCCAGATTACCCTTAAAAAGGTATTCAACAATTCATTTCCAAATATTACTACAGAAAAGGATTTATAACCTAGGTGTATGCTCAAAATGACAACCATTAATGAACACGGACCCAAATATCTAATATGTATAACTTGTAAAACATTATATTTCATGTCATTAATAGGATACAATAAATAACCACAAATAGTTTTCAATGACTTGAAAATAAATATTACAAATATCATCACTTCAAAATGCTGCCATGGGCACAAGCATTGTAAGACTGATCTTTTGAAAAGGGAGACATAAACATGCTCTGAAAGATTGCTAATAGCTATAAAAATGTAACCACCTTAGCAAAGGAGACAAAATCTACACACAACAATTTTTCCTAGTGAAATTTATACAAAATTTAAACATGGAGAAAATGAATGCCTAAAACAATGACCTATAATAACCAATATCCAACAACCAAAAACAACCCTAGAACAAAGGATATATCCCCTATTCATACATTTTTGAAACTAGAACTGTGGATCGTAACTTTCAAATTTTTAGAACAATTTTTTAATTTCACCAAGATATTTCCAGTTGGAATATCCACTTTGCCATGTTTGAGATCCTCATCCACTTGTAAGAAAAGAATCATTATTGTAACTACCTTTGCAAGGAATAATGTTTTTTTGTAAAAAACCCTTTGATCTTTTTACTAAAGATGTTGGTAAATTTATGATCTAGATGGTGAAATTTATAGTGGAGTCCCAAACAACTATTTTTCATCATATGCAGTCACTCGGAGATGCTCTTGACCACTAACGTACATAGCTGGAGGAATAAAATCATTTAAAGAGCCAAAAATATTTTGTCTTCATGTGCAACTTATCTAGAAATGCTCTCATGTTGATCTATTACAAATCATGGAAACTTTTGGTTATAAATTTTCTTCTTTGTGCATGCCAAGGAATGCCCATTACCTTATGATGATTAGAATTGAAAATATCCAATTGTGATGAAAATAAAAAAGATCTATGGTAATTAATAGAATATGCTATAGAATGGTAGTTAGACACTATTATATCCTTTGAATCATTACGACATCCATGAAATAACCAACAATTTTAGCTTTTAGACCAAATCTTATCACATACTAACATTTTACATGTTACATTAGATCTAGCTAGGCATTTGCATAGCTTAAAACTGATTAGACGGAACCATTATAGACACTTGTCACTTCCTCATGCAATCTAAGCCCTTAGAAAATTCCACCTCAGATCAGCCCATTATATCTACTTTCCTGATCAAACACAAACCATAAATCTTACATGAGATGCTCAATTTCTAATTTATGGCACATAGTTATGCCACTTATCATTTTTATATTTCTTTATAGGGTCCTTGAATTTTAAATATTATCTATGCACCATCAAATCTAGCTAGGATGAGCGAACACACTCCATTAGATCATGATATGAGGGGCGGGTGTGATTGGATATTGTTTATTCTAAGCCCTGAGGATGTGCCACTTGGTAGCCCCATGGGCTACCTATGCTCCTTTGACTATTTATCTTTGATAGCACACCGTCAGATCATCCTAATCCATGTAAATGTGTGACATTAGAAATGAATTTGATTGAAAATAAATGTCTACTTCATGAGGTCCAAAATTGATGCTTTCACAACTATCCTAGAACATTTGAATCCCAACACCTACTTACCATTGTTTAAAGCTAACATCTGCATTCCTATTTTCTTTTACACTTCTACTTTGGGATTTTCTTTGGCATAATAATCTCAAAATAATTATTTTCAACAATATATCTTCAACATTCTTGGTCCACAATAATCTTTTTAGGCATTCTATTGAGACAATTTTCTCAAATAAAATGTTTTAGATAATTTCCCCAATGAATTTTTACTTCACATTTTTCTCAAAATAATTGAGCTTTATTGGGACTTTTGTGTGGGCAAGATGCTTGAAAGAATTTAAATTTTGGTTTTCACCTTCATTATAATAATTATTTTGAACATTTTACCTAAAATAATTTCCTTAAATAAATTTGTCTTTTGCACTTTTGCCAAAGGAATCGGACCTTTGCACTCTTGCCAAAAAATTGAGACTTAGCTCCTTTTGTCTTCGTTAGGATAATTATTTTGAAAAAATTGTCTAAAATAATTTCCTAATAGAAATTGAACTTGGTACTTTTCCAAAATAAATGCAATTCTTTCAGACTTGTTTACATGGGTAAAATTCCCAAAGTAAATTGGAATTCTACTTTACAAAAATTTTGTCAAAAGTACCCTTTGGCCATTTGAACATACCCTTTAAAATTTTTGTCAAGGGAATTTTCCCTACAAAATTTCCCTTCAACCCTTTTTGAATGGCCCTTTAGATATCTTGAAAGTTACTTTCCAACTTTCTAAAAGTACCTTTCAAGACTTTTACAAAGGGAAAATTGACCCTTCCGCAAGTGTCCTTCAAGAATTTTGCAAGGGTAAAATTCTCAAAGAAAATGACCATTCAAAATATTTTCAAAGGCAAAATGACACTTCAAATTATTTTTAGACACTTTGGCCAAAATAAATAAGTCCATATAATTATTTTGAGACTTTTTTAAGGGCAAGTGACCCTCAAACCTTTAAACATGGATAAAAAGATTTAAACATATGAACTTTTAGATTTCTTGTGAAACACTTAGCCCTTAATAAATAAGGCATTGAATTCCTTCAGACCCTTTTCAGTTGACAAAATGTCCAATGGAAATAAGTCTTTAGAATTTTTTTCTAAAACAAAGGCATGATGACTTATTTCCATCAGATATTGTGTTTTCACAAAATCCAAAACAATTCTAAGAGAAAGACACACTTGCTATGAAAAAACTAGATTAAGGATTAACTAATTTTTGCATGAACTTGACCTTCTAAAGGAATACTTGAAGACAAAAGTTGGGTTTAGGACATAGTTATTTACACTTGACAATGTCCCAATTTCTTTGATGAAATTTTGGTCATTAACACTGGCTCTCACCCAAGGATGTATACCCCCCATGAGTGTGCAAAGAACCATAGAACACAAGAATAGGTTCCTATCCATTGGGATATAGAGTCAAGACTTAGTAATTTTCAAAAAATATCTATGAAAGGTCAAAAACACATGGTATACATAAAAAAATTAGGAGGATTTGGAAATGAAGACACAACATAACACAAAGGGAAACTATACAAGAAAGGCCTAAAATAGAGAGGCAATGAAGAAATAGAAAGACAAAGAAAAAAAAAAATATACAATATGGTACACATGTTAAGGACTTAATCAAGAAAGTCTTTTAAATGTCTACCATTGACTTATAGCTCTAGTATTTCACCATCTAGATCTCTCAAGAAGAAAGTATGCTCCCTAATCTGAAAGTCAATGGAATAGGGACCCATCCACAAGGCCTCACAATTTTCATGCTTTCCTTTCTCTTCATACTTATTATCCCAAAGTAGAACCATAACACCTACTTGGAGGGTTCTTAGAGTGACCTTCCTATAAAATGTTTTCTTTAGCTTCTCCTCAAAATTGAGGTGTCTTTCATGAGCTTGGCTTTGAATTTTATCAAGCTCAATAATCTATCTCATCTTGTTCTTAGTGTGGTTGATCTACTCATCCACTTCTAGTTGTTGCATGAACTGATAGGTGTGAAACTATAAATTCATATATAGAACTACTTGAGCTCCATAAACAAGATCAAAAGGGATTCTACCTGTAGCTCTCTTAGGCATGATCATGTTAGCCCATAAATAAATTTTTTTTTTGTTCACCCACTTCCTTTTATTTGCTTCTAAAGTTTGCCTAATGATCATGAGAAAGTTTTTGTTACTAGATTTTTCTTACCAATTCCCTTGAGGATTGTAGTTGGAAGCATGGCTGAATTCAATCCCATAGTCTTTTCACAATGCCACCAAAGGTTTTGCTTTGAAGATCATATAATTTTTAGAAATAATTTTGATAGGCACACTAAATCTATAAATAACATGATTTTAAAAAAAATCATTACTACTTCGTGTTGCTTTCTTTGTAGGGATTTATTCAACCCATTTTGTGAAATAATCAGTTGTAACTAGTATCCATGTATGTCTAGTGCTTGATGAATTAATAATTTATCTAATTAAATCCATTCCCTATTTTTTGAATGGGCATTCAATCACCATATGCTGCAAGGGAATAGACCCTAAACCTCTCATCCTCTTAGCAAAGCATTGACATTTCTCACACCTTCTAACTATATAAGCAAGATCTTTAAATAGTGATGCCCACCAATAACCAGTGCTCAATGTTTTATGAGCTATAACTTTAGGTGTAAAATGGCCACCACATACTCCACTATGGAAGTCTTTAATTAGGACAATATTCTTTTCTTCCAACACACATCTTAGGAAAACCCCATCTAGATTTTTCTATGCTAGTCCATTCTCAGTTAAGAGGTATTTTTGAGATAAAATATTAAGAGTTCTTCATTGATTCTTATCCAAGTTAGGGGGATAAATCATGTTTTAAAAGTAGAAAATAATATCCCTATACCATGAATATATGTTAAATTGACTCTAAGAATCATCAACATTACAAATATTGGTGTCTACATCAATAGCTTGAAAATTGGTTTCAGTCATAAGCTTGGCTAGTCCTATCCCTCTTACTAACTTGGTGGTTTGATTATCCATGTAATACTCTTGTAGCTTGTTAACCCACCTACATCTCTTGTTGGATACTTTTGTATGAGTTAAAATTTCCTTCACCATGGTGTTTGGGACGTAGGTAATAATGTTTGAACTCATAATATATATAGCTTAAATGTTCCAATAGACTTCAAAAGAGCAAAAGCATATTTATCCATGATGGTGTAGTTTAGTTCAAGACCTTGCATAGCTTTGATAAAGAAATTTAGAGGCTACTCATGACCTTCCTCATTAATTTACAATAGAGTAGCAAAAACAATATTGTATGGTGCAAAAGAGAATATCTTGAATGGCTTTGTGTAGTTAGGACTGGCCAAAAGAGGGGCACATTTTAAAGCTCCCTCGATGTCACTAAATTCTTGCATGGCCTTTTCATCCCATTTTATGGTTTGGTCCCTTTTTATCATAGAATTAATAGGTAAAGTAATCTATAAGGAATTAGACACAAGCCTCCTTAAAAAGTTAATTAGTCTAAAGAAAGACTGATTTCCTTTCTTGGACTACGAGATAGGCACTTTCTCAATGGATTCAACCCTTTTGGGGTCAATCATGACACCATCATGTGTGTGTGTGTGTGTCTAAATAAACATATATTTTCAAATTTATTATATATTGTGTGTGTATGTCTAAATAGAATGTAAAAGATTTTCAGAATTGTAAGTTATATTTTTTGAAAACTTATTCTCTCTTTAAAATTTTTAAAATATTAAACTTAAATTTTTAATTTTAAATAATATATTTTTAATATAAAATTTGAAGAATTTTACAGGTATATTTTTGACAACGTTTTCAAGCTTTCCATTGGAATGAAACATTATTTGATTAATGTAGGTGTTGGAGTAGTCGACGCAACCATTTTCATAAGAATATGTTTTTTGTTTTGATTTTTTTAATTAATTAATTTTTATCTACATTCATATCTAAAGAAAACATAGATTTTAATTATAATTTATTGTTTGTATTAGTTAAAATAATTCTTTATAAAATGTATGGGATTCTTTTTTAAGAATTTCATCATTATTTTTACTTATTTTAAATGTTATTGTTTTCCTTTTACTAAATTTTTTTATTTTAATTTTTTTTCTAAAAAATTATTTTTTCATTAAATAAAGTTGGAATTGTGAAAGTCTTAGTTAAATTTTATTAAAAACATTTCATCATAAAAAGTTTGAACAGTAAAAATCTTGAATTTTAAATTTTAAATTTTTAAATTTTTAGTTCTTTCATATCATTTTCAAAGAATGTACTAGTCTCATATTTTTTATAAGAATTTTTAATTTTATTTACTATTATTATTCCTTGTCATGATAAGGTAATATAGCTTTTACGTTTCAATTATGTCTTTTTTCAATCAATAATTTTTTTAAAAAATATATATTGTATTTATAGTTATAATTTTTTGTTTAATATTTGATATATTAATTTTAAAATATTCAATAGGTATCATTTGAACATATTTTTTTAAATTGAATTTAATATTAACATATATCTCTTACACAAATATAATTTTAAGTTCTTTTTATTTTATGATTATAAAAATAGAGTAAAAATTAAACAACTCATAAATTCTTCAATTATAACTTAAAGTGTGTAATTTTTTAATTATTCCTTAAAATTCATTAATGTATAACATTTATTAATCCTAACAATTTGAATTTTTATAATTTTAAAAAAAATAAATAAATATATATTTTTAAATATAATATAAAGTTATCAATTTAAATAATTCAATTCTTTGTAATATAATAAAAATAATTCAGTAATTCATATTTCAAATTTCAAAAATTATATACTTCAATTTTATTAATTAAATTCTCTAAAATATCAATATATTTAACATTTTGTAATTGTATAGTTTGATAGTATTCTTGCTTCCATGATAAATTTATTGACATTGTGTGGTATAGGGCAATGCCAAAATTATTTATAATTAATAAATTATCTTCTATATTCTATTTTTATGTTAAGAGGCATAATCTACAATGACTGTCAAGAGTGTAATGGCATGAAAGGATAACTTTAATTTTTGTTTGAACTGACATAAATTATTAAAAAATATATATAACCAACTCACAATTAATTTGAAAAGATGTAATAAAGAGTCACATTGTTTAAAACCAAATATATATAAGATAAAAAAAAATTAAGAAAAAATATAAATACTTTGTATTGCAACCAGATTTTTCCATCGCACGAATTTTGCATTTGGACTTCTACTAGTTTTGTCACTTCATCCACTAGACAGTGGTTTTTATTTCCTTGACAAATTTTGAGGAAGAACATCTCTTTCAAACCAATCAAACCAAAATAGATATGTTCTCTGAAATGTCTTATATACTGCTGCGTTGCGTTCCCTAAATATATTCAATCTTCCATTAAAATCCTAATTCTGCTGTTGATGCGCCTAGATACATAAAACCAGGGATGACAATTTTAATTACAGAATTAGGATAAAATTTAGATAAGTGTAATTTATTTACATAATTCTACTGCTAGTACATTCTTTTCATCTTGACTATGTCATTTAATTCAACATTTAGATAACTGTAAATTATTGAAAATAAATCATTCTATAACATAAAAACTTGTGCTGAGAATGGTATAAGGAGAAGACTCCATTCAGAATTTAATACATGTCTCATTTAAAATTAAAACATATTCACAAGAGATTTAAATGAAGAGGTACCCCCACAATCAATTTATTAATCAGAACGATTAACAATAAAAAAACTTAAATTTCTTCATAGACTGGGACCGTTTATTTCTGCAATTGAAACACTTTGTTTGACTCTCCAAGTAGCTTTCAATATAGTCAGAATCATGCTAAAAAGGTATTTGTCATGCTTATTCCCAAAATTGGAAATTATCCACACAAATGGTCAGTTTAATTTTTTTAGTGTGGGAAGAGATTTTTAAAAAAGCTCTGCAAGTTTAGCAAATAAATTACTATTTTTAATTACCTGCAAACTTTTACTTTTAAATAATGTAATGAACCCCTCTCCCTAGATGTTTTCCATTTTCAGTCCTCTCGGTTCCTCTGCTTCATTCATATTCATTTGTTTTTAATTGTTATTCTTTATTTATATATATATATATATATATATATATATTTCATTTTAGTTTTGATACATTACTGCGCCCGAAGTATTGCATTTAATTATTATTATTGTTGTCAGTTCTAAATTATATTTTTTATCAATATTAATTTTCAATTAATTAGAAAAGAACACATTCATGTTATTACAGTCTTTCACTCTCTGGGTATTACTGTAGAAATGACTTATTAATATAATAAAAAATTAAAATTTATATCATCAAAATTATAAGTAGTGATCTAAGAAATGATTAAAAGTTTGTAAATATATTAAATTAAAAATTAAAAATTATATTAAAACATAAAAATCATATTATAAAAATATAGGTTATACGATTTAAGCGATGGATAAGTAATATGATTTAGAATATGTTTATAATTTTTATATGGATATATTAATTATCTATAATTATTGGTATATGATATATTATGTAAGTATTAGATATAGGTATTAGCAGTATTATAAATAATTTTATTTATATGATATATTATTTTATATGTTAATATTTTTGTTAATAATATGAGATATATTTTGTTACTTTTTATTAATAGTATATTATTATGAATTTTTTTATTTATATAAATAAGCTAATTTGTAGTTTAATTTTTTGATAAATTAGACTAAATATTTTATGTTTATATTTTATAGGTATGATACATTCATGATTAAATTTTGAAATCAAAGAGCAATGAATAGAATTTAGAAGAGAATATGCTTGATAATATCAAAGATAATAATGTGAACAAATAATAGATGAATAAAAATGACAACGTAATGATAATGAAAGAGAAAGACATGCAGAACATAGGGCAAAAATGCTAGTTCAAGAACTGAAAGTAAAAATGATAAAACATGCCCAAGAAATGATGGAATATCACACACAAACATTTCATGATGGTTAATATAAATTAATAAGAAGAATAAAAAGATGAATCAATTTGAATCAATTCACAGAGAAAGAAAGAAACAAACTACAAGAACATAATCATGAAGCAGTTCGAAGACATAGTCTAACAAATGCTAATGTTGATGGTAATTTTGAAGAAGTGAATTTAATGGCCTAAGAATGTGTGTTAGAAACACCAGATAATAGAGAAATAAATGAGATCGATGAAGGTATTGAAAATAATGTATAAAATACACACAATAATAGTGGCAATATAGAGGTAGATTTAAAGACATTACAAATGATTTTTCACTATCATCTAGAAAAATTGGCTTCACTATGTGATATATTTATCATAAAAGTTACCCTAACATAAATATCTCTTGAGCACCTGAAGGTCCAATTTGCCACAAAATGTTAACAATAAAAAAATGATCATTGATTTTCAGCATTGAACAATATAGATCCCAGTCCACAGCCACTAGAAGTTGCATGCTTAACCCAAGTAGAAGAGATGTTAATAACACGTGTCAATCCAATCCTTAAAGTCACACATGAATAACTATATATATATATATATAATCAGTTTTCCACAAGAAGTGAAAGAAATTGCTAATGTTTTACCACATCAAAAAAAGAGAGTTGTTGATCATTATTATTCGAAGAAGAGATCAAGGCAAAATGAATTATAATTTTATAGTTAATAGAGTATATAGGGCACTAAAATATAAAATATAACTTGACAAGCTCTATAGAGATGTTTAGAATGATGAAAATGCACGTATCAAAATTTCACCCAATTATGAGAAAAATATCTTTTACCAATTAAACTATGTATATATGGAGTTTGATTCAGATATGAATGAATATGTACTTCAGGCTCTGATGATATAAATGGATGAATACAATATTATAAATCACACAAATTCAATGCCGTCTAAACCCCCAAATGCCACAAGAGAGATGGAATTGATCCATGCATGGGTGAATAATCTTAATGTACAACCTCGAGATCTGATGGATTGGCTAGGAAATTGTGTATCTTCTATAAATGAGTATGTCATAGAAGGATTACCTGATATGGCCTTTCCCACATTGTTTCCGAATGGAAGATGTGATTGGTTAGAACTAAGAATAAAATGAGTACATCTACATGAATTTATTAAACATTTGATTCGATATTGGGATCATCATTTTGGATGCCACCCATGATTCAAATATTACATAATGAATATGATTCTGCGACATCATACATAAAATTTATCTACAGTGTTTATGAAAAAGAGTTTGTAAGACATGCCAATCACCATTAATGAATTATGTGAGAATATGGATAGTGTGTTTTACTCTAATTTAGATTATTGGGCAAAAAGTAGTAAATAATTAAGTGACATGTTGCATCAAATTGGAACACCAACAATTTTCTTCACGTTGAGTGTAGTTGATATGTATTGGCATGATTTGCATGCGCTAATGCTAATAACACCACCAATAAATCTTCAAGAATCACAAAAATTATGTTGATAAAATATTATTCACTATCCTCAAATAGTGGCATATTACATGCACATTCGACATACAATTTTTTAGAAGGAGATCCTACAAAAAGGAATGAAAGTGAAAGATCATTGGTCTAGATATGAATGAAAACATAGAGGTTCACCACATGTACATGGGTTCATATGGTTGGAGGGAACAACAAACATGGAGAACTTTGATTGGACAAATAGTTATGATTACAAAGTACTCAAAAATATTTTCATATCTTAAATACATTAGTATTTATTGTTAAATTTGTATTCTACATGTTATAATAGGTAACATATACTTTAAATAATTGAAACTATCAGTTTTTAGTCTTGAAGCAAACTCTTTTTGGAAACACATACGCACACATGTACACACACAAACAAGCAACTAGAAAACCTAAAATCAGCCTAGGTCGACTAAAGACATCATTTATTTATTTATTTATTTTCATTTTAAACAAACTAAGAATGTTATTTTAGATCACAATAATATAAAATTACAATTTAATCAATCACTATTTTAAACACAAACATTGTTCATAGCTATTGTGCATGTAATCTAAGATTATTGAAACTTGATTTAGTTTGCATATGCAAAACAACTATTTAAGATCCCAATATTATTATATGTTATTTTAAATTTAGTTAAAAATTATTTTTAATGATATAAAATCACAAAAATAACTTCACATAAGTTTCTTCAAAGAAATTTAAAAAATCAACGTTTGCATAGTTACAATACATCTCTCTCATACATTGCATACTTTGAAAAATATAATAGAAAAGAGAAAAATAGGAGTTATTTCATTTAGGTTATAGTTATTTATATATTTTTACTTCCAATGAATTATTTTTAGCAAGTAATTAGCTCTCATTTTAATCAAATATTCCCAAAAACAACAAAAATAATTAACCTACCAAAACATTGTCAAATTGAGCACAATCACTATAAAGCCTTGATTCAATAGTACAGAAAGTTATTTCACATAAAATTTTATAAAACAAGCTCATAACACTATAGTTTTCCTTGTCTCATTTGGATGGCCATTCCCAAGGCACATGGTCTTGTCAAAGAAGGTTTTTTCATTGCACTTAGAGCACCAGGTCTTATAATGAACATAAAATAAGATATTAATATTGAATTTGTACTTGAGGTTTTTCATGCTACACCAACTACCCATCTCATCATCAATGATATTGGTTTCCTATAGGAGTAAAAACAAATTCTTGATCCACCAGTCATTATCCTCCCCCAGGATATGGGTCACTAATATAATGTGATTTAGGCCTACCTTCCGTCCCATTTCTTCTCCTTGGGCCTAGCCTCGACATATATGATTCACATTTTTGGATGAAATTAATTGGTCAATGTTAACGTGATATATTTAATATCATCCCTCAAGTCATTTAGCCTAACCATACCCCTTTTAGTGGTCTTAGTATTGACTAAGAGATTCAACTTATTATTATCTCAGACATCAAAGGGCCTTAGATCTCTATTTTTTATCCACCTATCGCCCATGCATTACCTCAATTATCTCGACCTAACCTTGATAATTTGAGTGCATAAATTATTTTGTGTTACTCACATGAAAAAAAAATGGTTAACCTAACATGAAATAATTCCATATTTTAGATTTAATATTCTTCTCCTTTTTCTCTCCCATTCTTAAACCTTCCCCTCTCCTTCCATTCATTCTTTGGGTATCCATAGAACCTCAAAGTATGTTTGGATAAAACTTAGGTGAATCTCTTATCTTGGAGTGATATGAGAG
>JARHVA010007199.1:505000-570000 GCA_037957365.1 Torreya grandis | reverse complement strand
ATATTAAGCTAATACATCTTGTTAATTCATTTTGAAAATGGTTGTATGGCTAGTCTCTAGTCTATGCATGTTGATTTAAGAAAAGAATAGGGTATCATTATCTCACTGCAACCCAATAAAAGAGTCACAACACATATATGTTTATAATAATATGATGATTACATGCCATATAATAGTCATTGAGAACCATAAACAATCTATATATTCATTCATACAAAAATGGGGTGATTCTAATATGTCTTGTTAACTCACTTGAAAATTGGTTGCAAGCATAGTTTGTATTATATCCAAGTCAAATAATAAAAAGATTAGGCATTTATTATTCTACCACCACTAAACAAAAGAGCATCAATATAAATTTTTAATAAGAATCCAATGATTTCATGCCATCAAACAATATAGTATAATAGAAAAATGCAAACATAAATATTTAATTGTGTTGTTAGGAGGACAAGTAGTTTTCAATGAAACACTTTATCTAAAACCATTAAAAAAATATTAGCATTTCGACTACATAACTACAACTGAACAATCTTTGTTTACAATAAGCTAATGATTCCATGCCATCAAATAATCACATAGATACAAAAAAAATGTACTATGTAATTTAAAAAATAAAATGATTCTAATATGCCACGTTAGATCATTTGGCAATGGTTACATGTCTAATATATAGTCTATGTGCATTGAGCCATCTTAAAAAAAGTGAGCATCAATAGATCTCTATTTACAAGAAGTTAATGATTCCATGCCATGAAACAAAATAATACTATAAGAAACAATGTAAACACAAGCAATTTTTTGTGTTGATCATAGAACACATCCTTCCCACACTTTTGCATGTATTTTCCCATGAGATTTATTCTCTAAAAATTTAAAATGATAAAAAAAAAGTAGTGTTTTCATTGAATACTTATGACCAATCAAAAAATAATCAATAAGAATTATTTGATTGTAAGAATCCAATGATTATATGATATCAAGCACAGTAACATATTCTACCTTTGATTAAATGTAAGGTAAATATTTGTATATACCATCAAGAACTACAATACATACATACATACATACATACATACATACATACATACATACATACATACATACATACATACATACATTCCATATATTTTCATACTTAAACTATTAGTTATATTAGAATTTGAATGGAAATGTTGAATAGATAACTGACATCCAAAAATGTCATGATAGGTATGGTCAACTATCAAATTAAGGCCCTACTTTTAATCCTTAAAATCAAATAAAGTAACCAAATATTCTAAATAACGGGATCCTAATATGTTTAATCTAAATCCAAAAGAATTTAATTCTAGGCAATAGAAAATGGCACTTAGAGAATAATATTTACAACAATCCAATTATTCCACATCAACAAACAACATAATACTATAAAAAAAAGGAAATAAAACAAAACCAAATCATTTTATTCTTGACATGAAAAAACATACCTTCATCCCATGCTCACTATAACTAGAACAGGTCAACAACATTAAAATTGTTATTTTTAGAAAATAAATACTCCACTGTATATACCTATAAAACATTTCATGATATAAAGAAACATATTGAACAATGATAAAGAATCATGAAAAAATAAAATACTCATTCATAAATAAAAGAAAAAAAAATGATGATTCTAATGCATCATGTTAAATCACTACGTAAATGATTTCGTGACTAGTTTTTATTCCATGTATGTCAATATATCAAAAGCTAAAAGATTCAATGTCCAATCACCACCCAATAAATGACTATCAATGTAGATTTATTAAAACAATATGATGATTCCATGTCACCTACTATTCATATAGAACCATGAATGTTCCATATGGTCATTCAAAATATGGGTAATTATAATAAATATTGTTAACTCACCAAGAAAATGGTTATAATCATAGTATCTATTCTTTGTGTATAGAGATATCTAAATACCAGAGCTTTATTATCCCATTGTCACTGAACAAATTAGCATCAATAGAATTTTTTGAGAAGAAGCAAATGATTTCATTCCATCAAAAAGCATAATACTATGTAAAATTTAAAGCACAACTCATTCTTTGTATTATTTAAAGCACTAGCAGTTCTCCATGAGACACCTTCTTTAAAACCATTAAATATAATAACACAATTTACACAAAAGACTTACCACCAAACAAGCTATTTTTATAATAAGCCAATTATTTCATGCCATCAAGCACTCATCGATAAATGCAACAAGTCATAAAATAATTTAAAAAGTTGGGTGATTCTAATATGCTATATTGAATCACTTGGACATGGTTGGATGTCGAATGTCTAGTCTATGTGCATCAAGCCATCTAAATACTAGGGATTCTTTTCTTGCAACCACCCAATAAAAGAGTATCAATAGATCCATGTTTATAAGAATACACTAATTGCATACTACTAAACAACATAATACTACAAAAAATAATGAAAACATATTGAATTATATATGTTGTTCAGAGGATAGATCCTTCATCCACTTTTCCATTTATTTTTCTATGATATTCCTTCCACAAAAGTATAAAATAAAAAAATACTGTTTGCATCACATACTTACCACTAAATTTTTTTTATCATTAACAAATCTTTTTTTGCAATAATCCAATGATTCCATGAGATCAAAAAAATATAATACTATAAAAAATAATGCAAGCACAAGGACATATCCTACCTTTGGTTGATGTTATCCTCGACAGGTAATTTTTCATAAAGCAAGTGATTCCATGCCATCAAACAACCATCAAGTACACAAAACACCTATACAGTAATTTAAAAATATGGTGATTATAATAGGCCATTTAAAATCACTTGACAATGGTTTCATGTGCAATATTTAGTCTATTCCTATCAAGGCATCAAAATATTAGGTAATTTTTGTTTCATTGCCACCCACGAAAATAGCATCAACTGATCTTTATTTACAAGAATCCAATCATTCCATTCCATCAAATGACCAAATAACAAGTAAAATCAAATGCAACTAGTTTTTTGTGTTGTTCAGAGGACATATCCTTCTTTTACTTCTCCATGTAGTTTTCCATGAGACACCTCTAAAAATATAAAACAAAAAAATAACATTTGCATTGCATACTTACCATGGAACAAAATGGAGCAATAACAAAGCTTTGATTGAAATAATCCAATGATTCCATGCCTTCCAATAACATAATACTTACAAATTAAAAATGAAAGGACATAGACATATCCTACTATTGGTTGATGGTAGACTTGACCAGTAATTTTCCATGCAGTTGCCCAAAAAATTCCTTCTTAAAGACCATTAAACAAATATGACTATTAACTACATTTGAAATTTATAAAAAACTATTTATCAGCATAATATGGAACTTATTCTTAGAGATGGTGAGGTTGTATATAGATTAGATTTTTTTTGGATTTAATAATAACACATGCATCAAATGAGCCTTTGTATACTTATACATGAGTTTAAATATACCAAAAAAAAAAAAAAAATCTTGACATTTAATACAGTGACATGTGTTGGTTGAATATTTTGTCTATCAACGTATTGGTAAACAAAATAGGTCTTATCAGCAAAAGCAAGAAGATTAGTCATCCTTATGTGTAAGTTTATCACATCAGAAGGAGACTTCTCTTTCCTCTGATCAAGGGGAGGTTCCCTGTGGCTATGCTATGTATTCGTATAAATAGAAAATAATACTCGAGGATAGGACCAGACATCTATCTCTCTTTCTTCAGAGATAATGTATGCAAAACAAAGGAAGAACTAAAGGGAATGACAGACAGCTCTCCTATTTTTTTAGGAAAAACTATTCAGCCAGCCACAAGAATACTCCTGGAAATTAAAGTAGAACGTAATTGAGAGTATGGTAACCAACAAATTGAAACATAACACAAAGTCTATGTATAAAATGCTCAAGAGTAATATACGAAGGGCAATGAAAGCTCAAAGTATTTTCAATGTCCTTTACACAGAAATGAAAAAGAAATCACACTAAAGGTAGCTATGGGGGCACAAAGTCTCTCCACAGTTGATTTTTAAGGACACCTTTCTAACTAATTTTTACTAATCCTGCTTATAAATTAATGAAACAAAAGATAAATCAAGGAAATAAACATAATAATAGTTTCCTTAACCACAAAATAATTCACAGCACAAAGTCTAAAAATGTCCCTTGCTTTCTTATTCCATTAACAAAATATGATCAACAGACTGAGCACAAAGTCTCAATGATGCCTCTCAATTTGGGCAGAGTTTCATTCAGATTGTCAAAAAGAAGATGATTTTACAATGAAAGAAAGTCCCTTATATAGCCACTTCAAGAAGGACTCGGGAACAATAATACATCATGATGCATTGGGAAATGTTAGGAAGACAAGCTAGAACTTTGGGGGGAATTTTACCCATTTGATCTTCTCAATGTAGATTAACAAGTCATGCAAGTGAAAGATTACAACTTTCAATGTCCACCTGGCAGTCTGATCTTGTCTTCATCATTCCTCCTTTCAAGATTAATTGAATCAGGCCCTGGATTCATCCATTGTTCTGCCTTTCCTCACTTTCAATTGGTTTTTGTCTTAAATTCTAGAAATGCATTCATGTCTATAAATCAAAGAATCAATGGCTATTTCACTATCTTTAAAATTAACGTTTACATTCCCATCAATATGCTTCCAATGGTTAGCTGGCTATGCCAAATTTGACGTCTTTGTGGGCGTCACCTCTTGGTGTTCTTTAAGCTTTCAGCTTTCTACTTAGCACTTTTCTAAATTGGACATACCCTTTCAGGCCTTGAGAAATGATCCTTGTTGAGTCGAAAAAGCCCTTTACTTTGGCCGCTGAGAGTCCCTAAAAGGGCACCTATCCTTCGTCCATCGGTAACTCTTTGCTTTGGCAACCCTTTACTTTTGTAGTCCCTGTAGACATTTCTTTGAGGAAAATGTTCCCCATAGACATTTCCCTAGGAATTATTCCTAGGTGTTTGATTTGAAAGCTCCCCACGGGTAATTCCACAAAATTTGTCCCAGGGAAAATTCCTGCAGACAAAAAGTCCACATAAATTTGTTCCACCAACCTCTTTTGAAAATGTCTTCAGGTTTTGCCTTAAACAAATCTGAAAGAATTACCTTTCGGCTTACTGAAAAGAAATGATCCTCCAGAAAGGTGCTTTTCTTGATTAAGTGCCCTCCACAAGGGCACTTATCCTTTGGAAAGTCTTCTTTTGTGTTGAATTGCCCCTTTGAACTTGGCCGATGAACCATTAGTTGAACTGGTTCAAAGGTTCAATAAAGCGCGACAAGTCCCTTTGAACTAAAAACCAATGAACCGTTGGATGAACATTGATGTTGAACCAATCGGTTGAACCAAGGCTTTGAACAAAAATGGTTCAAGCCAATGGTTCAACGAATAAAACAAGCCGATAAACTAAGCATTGAACCAAACATAATGCACTTGCCTTTCAACCAATAGGAATTTTGACGTTGAACCAAAAGATTAAACCAATCTGTTGAATCGGTTCAACGGTTCAATGAAGCGCATTGAGCCCTTTTGAACCAAAAGCTGATGAACCAATTGAATGAGCCAAATGGTTGAACCAAGTGAATGAACCTACCGTTGAACCTTGAATTGAACCTTTGAACCAAAGTGGTTCAATGGTTCAATGGTTCAAGCCACCTTGATTTGGCCAAATGTTTGGAAGCCAATGAACCAATTAAAGGGATTTAACTTTGAACCTTGATGAAGCGCTTAATTCTTGCCAAAGACATTGAACTTGCTGCTGGTGTTTGTCGATGGAGATTTTTGTTCAAACCAAGGCATTGAAACAATCCTAGAAAATGACTAAGTGTTTGAAAACTGATTCCTTTGACTGAAACCACGTGCAAAAATCTTTGAATCTGTATAAATGAACCTACCTGTAGAATCTGAAGATACAAAGTCTGTAGATTTTTTGAGAAGCTTTGAAAATGATAAATCTGAATATCTAAGACAAATTTTTTAAAATGGAAGATACAATTTTGGTTTGTAAGACCAAAATATTTCAAATGTTGTCCCAGAAATGATATCTATATTTTTGGGGGACAATAGCTGGCTCTAGTTGGGGAACTTCTATCAATTGCAATACAAATTGAAAGGAGTAGAATCTAGAATCTCTAGTGTCTTCAAGTATGCCATTGGGCTATGGAGTCATGCTACCAAAAAATGAAAGGCATAAAAAATGGAAAGAAAAAAAACAAAATAAAATTAAAAACTATACAAATATACATATATACATATGCAATGATCTGATACTTCAAGAATTGAAGTGTTTTAGATGCTGATTTTTGAGAGACAGTGAAAATAGTGCGCCATCTTGGTAAACCAGCAAGAAGACATTTTGTCCCTAGAAACGGTGATGGGAAAATGGAGCTCTCCACCAGGAAACCAATTTTTTGCTTCTTCCTCTTGGTCTTTCCTTCTTTTTTCTCTGTGGTAGGACGTGGTCTTCAAACTGAAAACCATAACTCCTTGCTCTCCTTGTGAAGGGTTCCTTTGCCTGATTTTGATTTGTAGCAGCATGGTCCATTACCATAATTGGTTGTTCTTCTAGTTTAGTCCAACATATGATTGGATTGTCCATATCAAACTCCTGACAAACTATCAGATTAACATCTCATTTGATGTGAAGGAGTTTGACTTCTTCATCTTGACAAATCTTCAATTTAAGTAACATAGATTCACATCTAGCTGTGTTGTTGGTGTTGCTGACTTGCAAATTGCATGAAAGAAGAATGTCTCCTTGAGGAGATATAAAAATAGTTCCAACTGCATCATTTTTGGAAGAATTGTTGTCATTATAAGAAGTTGATCTCTTATCAAATTTCTCTTTATTAGAAATGGAAGATCCTTGTTTATACTGCATCTTACCAATTCTCCTAAAGTCTTGTTTGGATCAATTCTTAGATTGTCAGCTATAGGAATTTCATCTACAAAAACATGAACATCCTCTATGGTCAAGAAGTAATTACCCCTAGCTGAAGGCTCAAATAGAATATGAGTTGTAGGGGCCGACGTTAGGGTGACCACAATTTTTACCTCAGACAGGTCTGCACCTGGTCCTCCATCAATGTCCAATTGCTCAGGATTGGCTTGCAGAGATTCAAACTCAGTCATCTAAATTTTGGATTTCTTGACATGATTAATAATGTGAAATGACTGGAATGGGCTTGGAAGAGAAGATGGGAATTCATCCTTTTGATTTTCAAGATGGGGAGGACTGGTTTGCAAAGTTGAAGTAGAAGGTGTATAGATGTTCAATGTACTTACTTCTTTGGTAATCACCAGGTCCTTTGATTGAAAAGGAAGAGGGGTTCTTTGCTCAGTAATTGAAATCACTGGTTGGAGTTGCTCCTCTATCTTCTCTTTGTCAGCCTATTGGGCTGACTGATTTTGGGACCTAGTGAATACTGCGTATGATCTTTGACTAATTCACCTTCACTTCTGAGTTCATCCTGGTAATTCAGGGAACCAATGTGGGAGTTGTCAGCTGATTCTTCTAGATATTCCTTGAAGAGATCACCACCATTTTCTTGCTCTAACTCAGGTTGGAAATAGGAAACATGCTTTATTTTGAGATATCCAACTACCAATTTTGTTAGAGGTGCTTCAAGGGCAGGATTCCTCTGTGGTGGAGGAAGATGATTTTGTTGCCCTTGACTTCTGATAGCATTGCCTTGGTATGGCTGATTAGGGAATGTCCTCTTTGGTATATCTTTATATAGAGGAATAGAAGACATACTTTGTGCCATTTGCCTTTTCAAGGCTAGCAATTCATTTTCCAGATTTTTCACCATTGGATCAGTGGTGCTTGTAGATGAATATTCAAAAGATGATGAAGCTTTATTTCTGTTAGGATCTCTCCTTATATTTCTTGCTAAGATAAGGTCATCTTCTAGCTTAGTAGCCAAGTCTTGAGCAGCCTCAAGGTTTATGTGTCTAGCCCGTCTCAACAAAAAACTCACTTCAGGAAGCTATGAATTGATGAAGAAACACATGAGATTCTGAGGTGTCGACTAGGCGATCATGGGAATCCTATGCCTCAGCTTGTTGAACCTGGCAATGAAGTCCCTCATAGGTTCATGGGGCTCCTTCTTCATCTATGTGAGTTAGGCTAGCAAGGCATGTGCATCTTCTATAGGTTTGAACCTTGCTTCAAACTTGGCTTTGATAGCATCCTAGCCAATCAGTAATCTCGTTTGCAGATGGTAAAACCAGTCTACAACAGCACCTTGTAATGTCTCCATGAAAATCCTAACTGCCATGTCTTTAAATTTCACCCCTATCACACCACAGGCTATGGTGAAGGCTACAATGTGTTCATCAGGGTAAACTCTTCCATCATGAAAGAATTTGGGGAAATTCTTCCTTGAACTGAGTGGTAGCTCATGAAGAGGTGGAGTCAAGTTGAGTGGGCCAAAAGAGTTACCCTAATGGCCTCGAATTGCCATGATTTAATTATGAACAATAGGGATAACACATCTGAGTGGAGTTTCTAGATTATAGGACAAAAATGAAAAAAAAACTGGCCCTACTTCAACTTAAATCTTGAGGCTTCAAACTGCGCTTTCTTTCCTAGCAGCTCTGGTTTTACAGACCAGATAATATAATGGAGATGGATGAAAATGGAAAGGCTACAAATGGATAATGGGTAAGACATGAAATGAATTTGCTAGAGTCTGTAATGGATAAGGTTATAATGATACTGAGTTATATAGGTGATGTTTCAATCTAAAACTTGAGGTTCTAAATTGCACAATATTGTGTATATTCCCTAGCGGAGTCACCAAAAACTATTGGTTGAATATTTTGTCTATCATTGTACTGGTAAACAAAATAGGTCTTATCAGCCAAAGCAAGAAGATTAGTCATCCTAATGTGTAAGTTTATCACATCAGAAGGAGACTTCTCTCTCCTCTCATCAAGGGGAGGTTCCCTGTGGATATGTTATGTATTCATATAAATAGAAAATAATACTCAAGGATAGGACCAGACCTCCATCTCTCTTTCTTTAGAGATGATTTTTGCAAAACAAAGGAAAAAATCAAGGGAATGACAGACAGCTCTCCTCTTCCTTCAGGAAAAACTATTTAGCCTGCCACAAGAATACTCTTGGAAATTAAAGAAGAACGTAACTAGGAGTATGGTAACCAGCAAATCAAAACAGAACACAAAGTTTCTATCTGAAATGCTCAAGAGTAATATATAAATGGAAATGAAAGCTCAAAGTCTTTTCAAAGTCCTTTACACAACAATGGAAAAGCAAACACACTGAAGGTAGCTATGGGGGCACAAAGTCTCTCCACAGTTGATTTTTCAGGACACCTTTTTACTAATTTTTACTAATCCTGCTTATAAATTAATGAAACAAAAGATAAATCAAGGAAATAAACATAAGAATATTTTCCTTAACCATAAAAGAACTCAGATCACAATGTCTAAAAAAGTCCCTTGATTTCTTATTCCATTAACAGAATATGATCAACAGACTGAGCACAAAGTCTCAATGATGCCTCTCAATTTGGGCAGAGTTTCGTTCAGATTGTCAAAAAGAAGATGATTTTACAATGAAAGAAAGTCCCTTATATAGGCACTTCAAGAAGGACTTGAGAATAGTAATACATCATGATGCGTTGGGAAATGTTAGGAAGACAAGCTGGAACTTTGGGGCATTTTACCCATTTGATCTTCTCAATGTAGATAAACAAGTCATGCAATTGAAATATTACAACTTTCAATGTCCACATGGTGGTCTGATCTTGTCTTCATCATTCCTCTTTTCCAAATTAATTGAATCGGGCCATGGATTCATCCATTATTCTATGTTTCTTCACTTTCAGCTAGTTTTTGTCTTCAATTCTGGAAATGCATTCATGTCTATAAATCAAAGAATCAACAGTTATTTCACTGTGTTTAAAATTGACGTTTACATGCCCATCAATATGCTTCCAACGGTTAGTCGGATATGCTGAATTTGATGACTTTGTGGGCGTCACCTCTTTGTCTTCTTTCGGATTTCAACTTTCTACTTAGCACTTTTCTGAATTGGACATACCCTTTCAAGCCTTGAGAAATGATCCTTGTCAAGTCAGAAAATCCCTTTACTTTGGCCGTTGAGAGTCCCTACAAGGGCACCTTCCCTTCGTCCTTCGACAACTCTTTGCTTTGGCAGCCCTTTACTTTGGTAGTCCCTGCAGACATTTCCTTCAGGCAAATGTTCCCCACGGATGTTTCCCTAGGGATTATTCTTGGGTGTTTGATTTGAAATCTCCCCGCGGGTAATTCCATGGACATTTGTCCTAAGGAAAATTCTCGTGGACAAAAAGTCTGCGAAAAATTCTCGCGGACAAAAAGTCTACAGAAATTTGTTCCTCCAAGCTCTTTTAAAAATGTCTTCGGGTTTTCCCTTAAATAAATATGAAAGAATTACCTTTCTGCTTACTTAAAAGAAACGATCCTCCAGAAAGTTTCTTTTCTTGATGAAGTACCCTCTACAAGGGCACCTGTCCTTCGAAATGTCTTCTTTTGTGTTGAACTGCCCCCTTGAACTTGGTCGATAAACCATTAGTTGAACCGGTTCAAAGGTTCAATGAAGTGTGCCAAGTCCCTTTGAACCAAAAACCAATGAACTGTTGGATGAACTTTGACATTGAACCAATCAGTTGAACCAAGGCTTTGAACCAAAATGGTTCAAGCCAATGGTTCAAGCCGATGGTTGAATGAATAAAACAAGTTGATAAACTAGGCATTGAACAAAACATAATGTACTTGCCTTTGAACCAATAGGAATTTTGACATTGAACCAATCTGTTGAATCAGTTCAATGGTTCAATGAAGCGCGCTGAGCCCTTTTGAACCAAAAGCCGATGAACCAATTGAATGAGCCAAATGGTTGAACCAAGTGAATGAACCTATCATAGACCTTGAACCCGTTGAACCTTTGAACCAAAGTGGTTCAATGGTTTAATGGTTCAAGCCACCTTGATTTGGCCAAATGTTTGGAAGCTGATGAACCAATTAAAGCAAATGAACTTTGAACCTTGATGAAGCACTTAAGTCTTTCCAAAGACATTGAACTTGCTGTTGGTGTTTGATGATGGACATTTCTATTCGAACCAAGGCATTGAAACAATCCCAGAAAATGATTAAGTTTTTGCAAACCGATTCCTTTGACTGAAACCGCCTACAAAAATCTTTGAATCTATATAAATGAACCTGCCTGTAGAATCTGAAAATACCAAGTCTGTAGATTTTTTGAGAAGCTTTAAAAATTTGAATATCTAAGAGAAATTTTTGAAAATGTAAGATACAATTTTGGTCTGTAAGACCAAAATATTTCAAATGTTGTCCCAGAAATGACAGCTATATTTTGGGGGACAACAACATGCATATCCACACATCATGGTCTCCAACATGATAAAAATGGTACTAACAGCATTGTTTCCATTTGTTGACTACTCAGTGTTCTGTCTCTAGTACCGTTTAAGAAATAATGACCTCTCTCAATCCCTATGACTCGATTGTGCAAACCTAAGTCACTCATAAATAGAACAATGATGTGATCATATTCATCCTCCAACATCCAATGTAGACTATTGATCAAGAATGGAATTCAAGGCTCAATTCAGTAAGTGAACACCTGTCAACACAATAAAGTTATAGTGTAATATGATTATTAGTTATGAAAATTTTGATCGATACATAATTAACATAAGAAAATATTTATGTGATTTGAGTGGGTATTTCACAAAAGAATAATAAGTTTTCTTAGAGCAATGTATTATTATTATTCGATCTTAACTTTAAGGTCCAACATCATTAGGTTATAAAATCCTATAAATTTTTTCTCACATTTAACTTTGGAGGTCTTTAATGTAAATAAAGTCTAAAAACATTGATTTGAAGGCATAGTAATCCCATTCTAAATTTTTTGATATATTATGTAACATATAATGATGAAGTCATACAACATAATTCATGTGATCCTAACCAATTTTTTTCCAAAAAATTAATAGGCCAATGTCTAAATAAGATAAATGATGTATAATTAAATGAGCCTCACCACAAAATAGACATTCTACTATCCATTCCTCATTTATTTACTACTTTATATATAATGGTAAGGTGATACAACATCATCACATGATCCTAACCAAATTATTCGCCCAAAAAAACCAGCGAATATCTAAATAACAAAAATAATATACTATTAAATTCATCTCACCACAAACTACACATTCTATTTAAAAAATAATAAATAAAAATACATATCCTACAATTCATACCCATTATTCATCCCCACCCGCCAAGAAAAAGCCCAATGTATAATTAAATAGACCACACCATGAGATATACATTATACCATTCATACCCATTAGACCACACCATCAGATATACATTATACCATTCATACCCATTTGTTTACTACCAAGTTCAAGACAACTGGTAAAGACACGAGACGACAGTTCCATTATACCAATGGCCCGTCTTTGTCACATTGCTAAATATTATTTAATTTTAAAAAGGATATCATACTTTTTTTTACCACGGTCCACTATAATCATTCACCACCATTATAGTCAGGGACTCCATAGGTAGTAATTTCGCGACATTATTACGGTAGAAGTTTCAAGACATCACCCAAAAATTACGGTAAATCTGATTTTTTTTAAGGATAACATTCCAAATACCATTTTCCAACCATCATGTGAGAATAAGAAAATAGAAGAATGTGGGTAGAATCACGTCAATGATGTTCTCTATTTGTTTTGGGTGAGCGTAGTAATTCTGTTAAACGGAATGCTAGTAATACAACCTATTTAAGACTATAGCGAAAGAATATAATATGCTTTATAACCTTAATCATAAGGGATAGACTTGAAAAAATACTTATTATTCATTTTGATTGTTTAAAATTTCATAGTTAAACATTGGTACATTAACTAATTTGAGTCTTACTAACATGAATTAAATAGTGAATTTATTTATAATAAATTTAATTGCATTAATGTTAATAGATTGGTATTGGTTTAATTTTATAATCACATATTAGATTATAATAATGATTTTATAATTAGGGACTTCAAGAGACAAATCCACCCAAGTTCCTTGAACACTAAAACATATCCCACTATATAATTAAGAACTTTTGAAAACCCATATAACATCTCTAACCCAGTCCTTATGGAATATCATATATAAAAGTGTTATCAAAATTAAGGTTATTAATTATATTAACATATAATATTATTACACTCAGTTACCCAGTAAGTTGATATTCTTCATTTATAATATTTCTAAGTAGTTGACAAGTTTACAGAGTCCCAACTAATAACAAATTTCAAAATATATCAATTTATAATATTTCTTTGTAGTTTATATTTCCATAGAGTCCCACCTAATATTGAATTTCAAGAATATATCTATTCAATGAAGTGGGCACCTCTCAGTCACATTATTATATGTCATCCATGTGATGGTGGCCACCCTAACTTCTACACATTGAGCATACATGAATGTCCATATCATTTATGTTGAACATGATTTTTGTAAATTAAGACACCAATCTCTATCTTATATCTATGTGGCCTCACATTATAAAATTTTCATTGCATAATAGACAAATAAGCCAATGGTTTATAGGATCTCAAATATAACAAGCCTCCTTTTATAACTCAATGGGTCCACAGGCTCACTTAATCATCAATTTCTCAAACCTTCATGAGTAAAATCCATTAGCATGACACTAGGATGGTTGTCGCATGTCCATATCATGGACTACATGTGGATTTATTTAAATAAGAATTAATAGTATATATTATTAAATTTAATTCACTTTTACCATGGCACTAAGTATCCTAAGATTTACAACGTCTTTCAAATTCAATCAAAATTTATAATTTCAATTATTTATAGACTAGGTTATGGTTAGTTTATGTCTGTAGATAATCTCCACAACATTAAAGGAAAGAGAAATACCATATGTCCTTGTCCACATAGGTTTTTCAAGTAATATTAATATGTTTTTCAGTGTTTTACATGACCTATACCTACCAAGGTTTTAAATGAATGTGGGGTAGTTATGACACTTGAATTACATGATGGTGTCATAATCTACACTATATATGTGTTTTATCATTTTGACCAAAAGTCTCAAAAGGCAAAAAGTTAATTTAGGTTCCATGGAGAAGTTTCTTAGGCATGTCTACATGATGTTCAACACATGGATAAATCAAAACCATTCACATATATAATTACTTTTATTAAATTGAAATGTCCACATAAAATTATCTTGTGTTAAAGACTTCAAAAAATAGAACCATGTGTGGTTCCTTGAGATGGTTAGATTTTTATCCATCATGGCCTCTCAGGGTCATTAAGGGGATTTCTATGCATATATTTTATTGAAACTTGAATACCTTATGTAGTTGTATTAGCTATCAAGTTACAAAATCACATAGGGTTCACATGGGATTCATTTAGATTGTCAGAATGCAAAATGGCTTGCTTCTTCCGACATACTTATAAATATTAATCAGTTCATTTGGCAAATTACTAAACTCTAAAAATTTGGTCTTCTTTAGAAAATTATGAATATGATAAAAAATTAAATGGAAAGATCACATATATCATTGCATAAACATAACACCAGTGGTAAATTAAAAACACTTTATTCATTAAACATTCAACTCACCCGTACATGACTACTTAGAATTACAATCAATAATCTAAATGATCTGACATTACCTATCTAACATCTAGTTATTTCTCTATAATTAAATTCTAGTGGTAATTTTCCCAAGTGTGTATGCCCTTTATTTCTCAACAAAACAACTCTCTACTCAGTCTTTTATCTTACTTTTCCCAATCCCAATCCACTATTTACAATCCCTGGGTGAAGTTTTATTTTCCTCACTTCTAAGGGTTATTTTTGGTGGGATAGCTCAACTATAAATATCAAGAGTTAATGTGTTTTCCATACTTATCCATTTGAATTATATATTTCACTGAAGCCAGCTACTTTTCCATTTTCCACCATTACTTTTTAATTATCTATCAATATCTTATACCATTGATGACTTTCACTATTTCTCTTGTCTCCTTTATTGTAGTTCTTGGGTCGTCATATTTTGAATTTGCCTTGGCTTTCCTTCACCTTTGATAAACTAAATTTCATGTCAATCTATTTTCATTGACCCAATCCCTTCCACATGGTGGTTTATTCATCTAGATCATACAATTATATCCTCCATATTTTAAAGGTCATACTTGCATTGGTGTTTAACTTTTTATTACTTTCCTAGATTCACTTCAACTTATTCTTAAGGGTTGCTCAAATTTTTCATATCTCCTACTTCTCTAGGTTTCTCTTATGATAACCTTCCTTTTTACACCATTATACAATGAAAATGTTTAACCCAAAATCATTTATGACCTTCCCATCTTCTAAAATAAGCTTCTAGGACTAAAGTTTTGGCATATATTGCATGTTCATTTTTGTGTTTATTTTTATTTTGACCTTGTCTTCACTTACATGCTATCCTATATCACTCCCTCTTCTATTTTAAATCATTTTGAGTCTCTCCTAAATTACACTTATAGTTATACTTAGTTAAAATCCTTTATGCGACCTCGATTTCTCTTCAACAAGTAAGTCAATTTTGGCCTTATTTTAGATTTGAAAACATAAATTTTGCCATAGAGTGTTGAATATGTTTATATACATATAATTATATCATTGTTTTGGATCTTTAACTCTATATTTTCATGATTCAATACACCAATTCAAACAAGGAAGTGTCATTAATTCTACAACCTGATCTTTAAAATTAATGCATTGAGCTAGCCATAGATTATTTTATCTTTATTTTAGATTGTATATACCATATGATTCCATTTTTAATGTATTCATTATTCCATCCTCCTTGTGATAGCCATAATGATTAGGATAAACATCATGGTACCACATCTTCAAAACTACCTATATTATGCCATTACAAATGGTGACCAACTCATTTTGACTAATTGTACAAATCCTAGTTCTAATGGAAAAGATATACCTTATCCAGGCATCATGATTCCACATGGAGAGATTCATGATCCTTTCCATCATTACTACATAGTGGGCCCTGGCCATATCCCTTAGCTGATGGTACTAATCTAAGGCTTTACAAAAATAAACCCCTCTTGAAAAAGTACCATGATGCTATGTGGTAGGCTTTGTGTGCCTCCTTGAAACTTAACGTCGGGTCTCCTTTCCAATTCTATCAGATAATAGAATTGATTTGAGTCTTTAATAAAGAGAAATGACCCTAAAGAGCATCAAGCCACCATATGGAGAGTTGACACTCCTCTTGGGTAAGCTGAAAATGTTTTATGTGAACCAAGCACTAGGTCTCCATGTGTTGATAGTGAAATGGGTCTAATACTTAAGTAAACTTTACAAAAAGGGACTCTAGGAAGAATGAGGCTAAAATAATAAATTTTAAATAACATTGAGCAAGTCTGAGACCAAAATTTGAATACCTCAATTAGGTCATGACTAAGATCTAGAAGTTTAGATGTGAGCAGATGCTCCTAAAACCTCTTCACCACCATGTTGCCTCCTCTTTTTAAGGGGATGTCATATAGGGCCTTTTTCTTACAACCCATACCACACATTATGTCAACCACATCAAGATGATGATCCAACTTTAAGGCTAAGGTCCTATGTATGAGTAATCATGGGAGAAAGAAGGGCTTATCTTTTAATCCATGCACTTTAATGAAGGTAAAATGATTTCATAATAACCAGTTTATGGGAATCCTACCATTGGTGAGTGAAGGTTGTACGTATTCCATCATCTTAAATATAATGGCCTCTTAACTAAGGTTAATGAGGACTAGGGACAAAAATATTTTTTAGAACACATAGTAATCATGTGTTACTGACAGGATATGTGTCCACACTATGATGGGGGTCACTGTGTTGGGGAGATTTTTTGTATTGAAGGAATTGAGGGTGAGGTATACAAAAAAGATTTTGGAGTGTTGACATAGGATGAGGTGAAGGAGGAAGGAGGAGTACTGAAAGGTACTTAGTGTTGAAATTTTTGAAATATCATTTTGCATGATCGTGGTGATGGCATCTGTGAAACCCATCTTATTCACCTCTTATTTGCTCACCATATTTAGGAGGAAGAGCTCTTGCAATTGAAAATTGATGAAATAGGCATCCAAATCCATCCCAAAGATGAAATCCGACATAGGCAAGGCATATTTTAGGTCATGTGTAGGAAAAATTGAAAGAGAATGGGTAGAGGAGGCACCTTTGTCTAGCTAATCTTGAGGAGGATGTTTAGGAAGTCTACCTTGCATACCTAGGTGTCCTAGACCTTTTTAAGGATATCTATGCTATAAATGTAAACATTGGGGTCAATTGGAACTTGAGGCATTTAACTTATGGCATCTACACTGATATCTACTTTTATGTGCATGTTGCTAGTAATGATGCCATTGTTGGCATCATACCTCTCTACATAGAGGACAATAATCTATGGGCATGGTTACACAAGAGGCACTATGTATTGTGCTAACATCGAGTTCTAAATTTTGTATCTAAATGAATCATACTCATTTCTCTAAAACTTCTTGAGAATTCAAGTGTTGTTGCCCTCTCTCAAACTCTTGGGGTTTTTATCTATTTTGTGGTCATAAATGTCATCTACATAATTTGTGACCAATGTGTGGTCTCTATATCACCCTTTGGCTATGCTCTTGACATTCAACACCTTAGTTTTTGGTTGATTGAGAATAGAAGAATATTACTTTTTTCCCATGTATAATTGAAGAAGGTCCCCATGATCTCCTGACCTATGAGTTCCTTGCTTTTATATGTCTCCTACCTCCTGAATAGGAAGTAGAAGTTTCCATCCCAAGAATCTTTCTCAATTTTGCTCTCTATTTCACTGTAGACACTAGATATCAAACTCACTCATAGTATATTGAAATTCCTTGCTTGACTCTCTCTATTTCTTATGCTCTACTCAATTCCTCAAATCTCTCAAAAAAATTTATGTATCTAAGTCTTTGGCTAGATGAATAGAGGTGTATTTATAATCCAATTCTCCTAGCCATAATCGTTATGGAAAATTTTGAATTTTAACACAACATAAATGCTAGGGGTGGCATACACACTCTAAGAGTAACTCAAAAGAGATTTATGGTGATCCTCATGGGTAATCATGTAATATGAAGCATTTGAAATTAATGATAGGAGAGGTGGGTAGATAATCATATTTTAGAGAATGTTATAAAATTGAGGAGAGATATGGTGAGGACATATGGAAATTGGATGAGTTTCTTGTGCCAATGATACATTTTCAAAAGGAAAAAGTAAGTGAAATGGAAAATAATGAAATAAGGGGAGAAATAGTAAGGAAGGGAAACACACACAAAAGGGAAAATAACTACGTGTTTCAAGTCAATTCCATTAACTAGAATCCTTAATGTGTTGCCTTCTTCATATTCCAACTCAAAAGACTTACCTTGCCTGCCACTAATAATGCGAAACAAACCTCTCTATAGAGAATCAAACTTATAATGTTAGCCTAGTTTTACAGCCCTTTGATTGTATTTGAGAACTAAATCTCTAGGATTAAAACCACTACTAGTTTGCTTGTTATCAGGTGATATTTACATTGCCTGATTTCTCTCTTGCTTCTTGGAGGTTGAGTAACTCTACCATCTTAACCTCTATTAATCTAATTGCCATAATCATGGTAGTTTTTAAAAGCTATAGGGAAGGAATTTATAATGACATAGGTGTGATAACCTCCTTCTCATATAGAAATTCATATGGGGATGTCTTTAGGATTTAATTTTGAGTGATGTGGTATACCCATACAACCATTTTCATGTTCATATGCCACTCCTTTTTCTTGTTATCACCCATCCTCTTGATTAGACTTATGAGATTCTTGTTTATTAAGTCGACCAACCTATTCCGCTATAGGTAGTAATTAGATGAAGTCTTCAATAAAATACCATTTTACATTCTAGATTCAAGGATCTTTGAACTAAGGAAAGCCCTTGTATTATTGAATATTACCATCTTGGGAAGGATGAACCTTGCCATAAGTTCTTCCAAG
This sequence comes from Torreya grandis, assembly GCA_037957365.1. Lineage (NCBI taxonomy): Eukaryota > Viridiplantae > Streptophyta > Pinopsida > Cupressales > Taxaceae > Torreya > Torreya grandis. The sequence goes on along the minus strand of JARHVA010007199.1, from coordinate 550,830 downwards.
AAGCTGAGGATAAGATTTTTAGTTACCTCCCTCAATAAGTCTGCTTTGATCTACCTAGACAAGTAGTTGATGGCCGTGCATATCCATTTGTGATCAGTAATGGAGATGGGATTAACCACCCTAATGAAATCTAAGCCACACTACATGAAGGGTTGATCATTCATAATTAGGTTCAGTGGCATGGATGAATTTTTTCTATTCCAGATGAAGAAATGACATTTTTGGCATTTCTTAACTCCCTGATAGTAGCCTACAAACATGGTTTTTTAGTAATACCCCATGTGCATGATCTTGGTCATGGTGGTTTTTCCTAAGAAATGGACTCCTAGATGGGTTAAATGCATATCGTGGATAATTTTCTTAGCTTGGTGCCTTTCGACACATCAGAGTAGATCTCTAGCAAAGATTCTTTTGAATAAGAGCCCATAGATTAATGTATAGCTATACCCTTATAGTTTATAAAAATTTATTTTGTGTATGGGGATGCCATGAGGATACCAATTGGTTTATTTGTATCAGGTCTTATCAACAACCTAAGACTCATTAGTTTCATATTGATTAAGTAAAATTTTTCATAATGTGTCATTTTCTTCCATTGGGCATCTATGTAATGAGTTAAGTATTCATAGATGCCTCTTCCTTTAATCAATTTCGTCAACCTAGCTTTGATATCATATTCAAGGATCTTGGATATCCAATTGGCACACTTTTCCATGATATCTCCTTCCACTATGTATTCATAGATGCTAGAGTGTACGACATACAACATTATTTTGCTTCCCTCCATAAGGTGCCTAGATTTCTTAAGGCCTTTCATAATGGTGAAATATTGTTTTCTATAAATTTGTATTTGACTTCATACTTGCATAGGGTTCTTGAGTATAATGTGATTGGGTGTTCACTTTCCCCTTTTTCTTCCTTTTGAGTTAACACAATCACCAGGCTATGCTCACTCCCATAGACATACATGATGAAATATTTAAAGAATTCAAGGTTGAATAGGATAGGAGCAATGGATATCATGTCTTTGATTTTATTGAACATTGTTCTTCCTTCAAGGGTCCAATTGAAGGCCTGATCCTTTCTCAACATCAGTGCGATTGGTCTTACCAATCCTATAATGTTAGATATGAACCTACTAGCAAAGTTAATCTTTCCTTAAAAATATTGAACCCATTTCTTGTTCATCAATAAATGTAGGTCTCTAATGGTCTTTACTCTTTCTAGATCAATGGTGGTTCCTTCTTTTGATACCACATATCCTAGTAGCTTTCTTTATGGGACACCAAAAACACATTTGGGTTAAGAGACACCCTGAATTCCTAAAACTTTTATAAGACTTGTAAATGATCAAACCAATTTTCTTTTCTTTTGGATAACATGGTGAGGTCATCCATTTAAATTAGGATGATCTTGTTAATCAGGCCCTTAAAATCTACATCCATATCTTATTATAGATTAGCCCTAACATTTGAGAGGCTGAAAAGTAGCTTCACATATGTGAAGGTTCCCCACTTTATGGTGAAATCAGTCTTGTGTTGATCTTATTCATTTACCTATACCTAATTATATCCAAAGAATCCATTCAGTAAAAAAAATTTGCACATGTTAATATCCAAAAGATCTGATCCATAAAGGGAAGGGGATATTGATCCATTATTGATGCTTTATTCAAATCCCATAAGTCTATGCATAGTCAAATCTCTCCATTCTTCTTCTGTATTGGAACTAGAATGGATACACAAGTGGAATGCTTGATTGGTTATATTATTATTGAGTCAATCAATTTTCTTAGTTCCTAGGCCATAAGAGATTCAATTTTTGGGTTTACAATCCCTTGCTTTTACCAGATGAGTTTTACTCCTTCCACGAGGTCTATAGTGTGTTGAACTACCTCATAGTAATATCCTTTTAAATCATCATAAGTCCATGTAGTGACCCCTTTATATTTATATAAAAAGTAAATCAACCATTCCTTATCCTCTTAGGGGACTTCCTTCCCGATCTTAAATTTTCTTCCATGTCCTACATCAAGTTCAGAGTAGTTACCTTTATCTATGATAAAATTTTGTTTATCATTACTTGCATCATTAGAGTCAAACATATTTTATAGGGTAATAATCCCCTATGACAATTTGTCAATCATCAACTAAATAATATGATCCCTATTGGACTATTAAATTTTTTATTATAATTACTCCATGAATTCATGTGATTGGTTTAGGAACATGGTGATTTATGGATCACTTTATAAATCTTTCACTGAGTCAAATTGGGAGCCAATTATTGCAATTATATCCATTTCTACATTTACAGCCCTAGGGATGATTTGAGTATTAAGTGCTTCAAAGGTTTTGATCAAATCACATAATCGATGGTGGTTTAAACTCATGCACATATTTTTCATAGTTGTGACCCCTCTCACCTACCTTATTACTAATTTAGAATCAATTAATAATTCTAGTTGATTTATGCCCATCTGCTCAACAAAGTTGAGGCCATAGACTAGCACTTCTTATTTTGATTCATTGTTTGTGTAAACAAATTGAAATGAGAATGATCATAGGGTCTCTTTTCTAGATGGAAACACCAATAAAATTCTAGCTCTAGAGCTGATATTACATTTTGCATCATCAAAATGCAGAGTCCATAAGTTAGACTCATTGTTAGGCCCTTTGTTTTGATCCTCTTCTCTTTTTATGACCTTGAAAATGGTTTGGTCTTCATCATCATATTTCCCAAGTCCCGTTGCATCAAAGTTCATGAATATATTTTTCTCAATGATTTCATTGACAAGGACCTCTTCCTCTAAGCTTCTAGTGTCCACTACCTTTTTTTTTTAGAGCATCTCTATGTCGTACATCTCTCTCTTAGAAAAATAGGTGTGTGTTACTTCAAAATTTGACATAGCCTCATCTGCTATGTGTTCTTGATGTAGTGGATTCAACAACACTGTCAAATTTGACCCATACATGGTCCATATTATCAAATGGGACCAATCCAATGATAGGTACCCACCTATCTTCATAGTGAAATCTATTGATAGACATACCCAAAAGATGGGTAGGATGTTTATCACTACAACCTATTACAACATAATAATGCTCAGAAAAGAATATAATGTGAGGGGAAGAGCCCTAATAATGCCTATGGTTTGAACCTTCTCTCCATCCATGTACATCACCCATTTATTCAAAGGTTCATATTGTAATTTCAATGCATCTATTATCTGCTTGGGCATCACCATTATCCTAGCACCAGAATCATCATGGAGTTCTGTAGTAGCTTCTTTTTGATAATAAGCATTAAATAGAATGGGGTGGGTTTTGACTTACTTAACGCTTATTTAGAGTTGAAAAATGTAGATGGTACCTAGTGTTGTGCACTCATGCTAGCTTCCTTTCCCTTCATTAGTGCAAATTCTACAGTCAATTTCCTCATGTGGGTTTTTCTTATTCTTCCAAGTCTTCTTTCAATAGAGAATTATGCTTGGGGATAGATAAGACATCCTAGAGATAAACATTGGTTGGAACCTTCTTTAGCTATTCCATTGCATTATATAACCCTAGAGGTGGGACCTAAAGGTCTTTTAACTTATTTTTCATTATTTTTCTCTACTTTTGATATGTCAGACATGGATCTTGAGGAACTAAACTCTTTTCAAAAGTCACTTTGGGCCTTGAAACAACCTCTGGGATCTTAACTAATCTCTTCTTGGAGCACGTGTAATTGTCATATTGGACTTGAAGAGCTCTATACATGGGGATTTTGATCACATAGACTGCATCTTTGCCTTCTACCTAAGATAAATGTGCATATTCTAGGGATATTTCTTCCTCATATTTTAGGGACATTCTTTGTATTTTCACCATTAAGACAACATTGTCAACACCTAAGGATTGATGCCCAAAGGAAGATGAATCTAGCTCATTCCCCTATCATCGTTATTTACTAAATTTATATTGTATATTTATTCTTAGGCAATTTTGGGGTGCATGTGCATTATTGCATGAGAAACACCATAAATTAAAATCATCTGTATGGTTTGCCCATGAGGTAGTTGGGACTTTCTCTTGTGGTGGCATTTAAATTTGTGGGAACATTGGCATCAATGGTCGAGGAAGGAGCTTTCCTACATCTATTAAGTTCTTCTCAGCTCTTACTACTACATCATACACATCTAGTAGCATTTGGCCTCCATGTGACTGAATCATGACAGTAATATCTGAGTTGAAGGCCTTGAGGAAGAAGATATTAGCTATACCTACTGGTGGTCGAGATGTTATTAGGATCCTTTGCTAGGTCTTATTGAACTTGGTATTGAAATCAATAATAGCTTCTTGTGGGGTTTTTTTATTGGTGATTAGATACTATAGGAGAGATGCCTGATCCACCTTCTCATTAAATCATTCAAATAATTTATCCCTCAAGTCATCCTAGGTGGCTATGAAGTTGGGTGACAAAGATTAGTACCAGTCAAGAGTTCATCCTTTGATAGAAGTTACTAGTATCCTTAGGGAAACATTATACTAAGTGAGATGATGCACAATGCATACATTTGCAACATCTTGAAGATGTTTCACTACATTATTGAAATCCTGCCTAGATAATTTAGGGAGCACCTTTAAGGAATTTAAAGGAATAGGGTCCCACATGGTCAGGGGTATAAAGTGATGAGTAGGATACCACTAGCCCATGCTATGAAGTTCCTTGGTGGGCCTATAATAGATATATGTTGTTATTGTTGAGTAGCATTGGATCTAATTGTCCTTTTGTGAGTTAGAGCTCTTGGAGGTGGTGTTAGAAAATTTGGAGTCCTCATTGTCTGTGACCTTGTAATTAGCTTTTGGCTCATAATCTCAGGATCCTAATCATGTAGAATACTACTTCAAGTCCCATCGAGCATGCCAGAAAAGAATAAACTATTGATGCCTAAAACTTTCACTCCAGGTGAAATAACCTTCTATGGAAAGCTTTAAAGGTATGGGACCAAATTGTGGTCTATAAAGCAACCTTCAAGATTTTATAAGTTGGATATTTGATTTGATTTTGGGATGGAAGGGATAGGAATGAAATAAAAATAATTCTAAACTAGACTAACTAAGGCAATGTAATGAGATGTTTAAAACATTAACCTATAATTGCATAAAATATCTCAAATCCTCAAATACTATAGACTACAAAAGGAACATAAAGCATGAATTAATGTCTTTAATGCAAACAATAATCAATACTATAGAAGAAAAGAATAGAAATAATAAATAATAATAAATCTTCACTCAATTTGACATTGAACACCACATCTTCTTCATTGTTAGGTGGAGAACAAAGTAGAAAAAGCCGTAAGGGAATAGTAGATAGTATTCAATCTGACCAATGAGGGGCACCTTCTAAGGTCATGAAATGAAAAATTACAATCTGATTCTACTTCTATTATAGAACTATTACAAATGGTTGCTCTCAAAAAAAGTAAAAAATACAAGTAATCAATTAACATCCCTTACAAAGGAAAAGAGCCCCACTTATATAGGCATAGTGGTCTCTTATGAGAGTGACACCTGGTAATCTTGGAGCTTGTGCCTATGATGATGACATTATAATTAAAAGAGGGAATTCAACTCATTAGTGTAATTGATCTTCAAATCTTGGATAAGGCAGAATTGTAATGCCTTATGATGGCAATGATGCTTAGGAGAAATGTCATTACACCATGTGTCCAAATCTAGAACTACCTATGTTATGTCATTGGAAATGGGGACCACCTCATTTCGTCCAGTGGCATAATTCCTAGTTTTAACAGAAAAATCTCTAGCTTAGACAAGTGCCATGATGCCACATGGAGAGCTCTGTGATCCTTTCCCTCCTTACTACATAGTGGACCCCGTCCATATCCATCAACTAATGGTGTTGTTCTAAGGCTTGGAAAAAACAAACCCCTCTTGAAAAATCACTATGATTCTATGTGATAGGCTTCGCGTGCCTCTTTATAATTGAAATGTGGGCCCCCTTCCAATTTTGTTAGCTATTGGAACTCCTTCGAGTCTTGACAAAATAAAAATGGACCTAGAGACCATCGGACCATCACATAGAAACTTAGCACACCTCCTAGGCAAGCTAAGAAACATTTATGTGAACTGAGCACTAGGATACCACATGTCGATAAAAAAATGGGACTGATACTTAGGCAAAATTTACAAAAAAGGATTCTGGGGAGAAGGAGGTTGAGAGTACAACTACCAACTTTTACCAAGGAAGTCCAAAACCAAAAGCTGACAGCTCTAAAATAATAAAAATTTGATCTTGATCCATATCTCCATCATGAGAAACCTTTTCCACCATCTATTCCAAATCCAAATCTTCCCAATAACCAGCCCATTCCATAGCTCCACCAATCACCCATCCATTACATTTGTTATCTCAACATAACCTTGGTATGTTGAGTACATAATTTAGCGTGTGTTATTTTCATGCATAAAAATTGGTGAACTTGACATGAAATACTTACATATTTTACATTTATATTTTCTTCTCCTTCTTCTCTCCCATTTTTCACCTTACCCTTTCCTTCCATTAATACTTTGGGTGTTCACATTTCAGCAAAATATGTTTGGATAAATTCCTAGGTAAATCTTTTAGCTTAGAGGATATAGGTGGTGTAAACTCAACTCTGATGAAGCTTTGATGGTAAGTTGGAATACCCTTGCTTTCAAAACCAATGTGGATTATCATTCCTAACATTATTCTCACCATAATACTCAAACTAAGAGTTGAATCCCCATTGACGAGTTGTAAGATGTATTCAAAATTGGATCAATCATATCAAATCTAATGACATGACCCTCAATAGAGGAAGTGTAACCACTCCTCATATTGCCACTAGACCATCAATTAGCCTACACAACCCATATAAAGAAATCATTGCTAAATATGATCACTATTGAGGAAGGATCTATTATTTAGAGGACATGATTAACCATATGCAAGCAAGCACACATCCCTTTAGTGAGAATCAAAATACCTCTAAACCACTACCCTTGAGGCTCTTAGTCAAAATCAATCCCTTCAAATTAACCAATATCTCACTCATACCCATCTTGTATAAGAGACTCTTAGACCTAATGCCACCATTAGCTGAAATGAGCTCATAAATACCTTAGTGTATCACATCAATGATTTGGAGAATAGATACTAATCTCTCAATCAAAGAGTGAACCGAAATCCTCCTACCCATGTCAATTCCTCTTATTTTCCCATCTAAACAATGACTCATAAACCATTGAAACCACAATCTTACACTCTCCTATCACAGCAAGAGCATATGCCATTAGCATGTTATGCCTCTAGCCATCCCATTGGAGACATCCTTACTTATCGATTACCCAACCTATATGATTCCAAGATTATTCCAACCTAATAAATTCCTACCCAGACCTCGATGGAGGTGTTTTTACTTACACTCTTCCCATTTAGGATAATAACACCCCTACCTCCTTGAGATATGTATCTCCTATGTATAGTCCTCTTATGTATACTAGACATGTGCCACCTTACATGCCTTCGGTTTATGTACAAACCACATATACCCTACTCAATAAACCAACAACCCTTGTCATCTAAAAACATTCCTCCCTATATCCATATGATCCATAAATCTACTTAGCTAGATAACTATTTCCTGGGTTATTCCACATCACCGTAACAAGCATATTTCATTCCTCCTAGTGGTTATCCAAACAACCCCTATGTGATCCCGCCATTCCAATCTATCTTGACTACATTCACAACTAATTTAAATAACATGGGGACATATGTCACGTATCCTAAGGAATCCCTCAATCTCTAGATACAAGGAGTTATTATTTCATGTCCCCTACTAGATCTTCCAAAATTAAAATGAGAGGAAAATATAAATGCATGTGTCAAGGCTTATGCCATGACTATCAGCAAATTCCTACTTTCGGATGAGCTTGTTACCAATATTTTCCCTGAAATCCTAGAATGCATTGTGTATACAAGGGTAAATGCAACTGATCTATTAATCAATCCTATCTATTCACTCCATTTGAAATTCTTAAACAAACATTTTTTCAACATAATATGAAACTTGTTCTCACAAATGGTAAGGACATGTATAGATTAGATTATTATTTTTGTATTAGATAATAACACATGTATGAAATGAGCCTCTGCATCTTTACATATGAATTTACATCCACCAAAAAATAGTTATTAGCATTTAATGCAGCAAAATACATATTCACAAATCAGGTTTTCCATCATGGCAAAAAAGGTACCCACACTATTGTTTACATTTGTTGACCACTCAATGTTCTATCTGTGGCATTGTTCGCTGACACCAAGTAATAAATCACTGACCACTCTTAATCACTATGACACAACCACACAAATCTAAACCACTCGTTAATAGAACAATGATGCTATCATATTCATCCTTCAACATCTATTGTAGATGATTGATCAATAATGAAATACAAAGCTCAATCTGCTAAGTGAACCCTAGTCAACGTAATAAAATTATAATGTAATTCAATTACTAATTATAAAAAAATTGATTGATACATATTTAATATGTCAAAATATTTATACGATCCATGTAAATATTTTACAAAAGAATAATAAATTTTCTTAGAGCAATAATCTTACTTTTACAATCCACAATCATAAAATTATAAAAACATATATATCTTTACTCAAGTATAATCTTAGATGTCTTTTAACATGAATAAAATCTAAAATTATTCATTTCAAAAGCATAGTGATCCCATACTAAATATTTTGACATATTATGTCACATTTTGAATGCTGGTGAAGTCACTTCCATTCCACCCGTGACCCGTCTTTGTCCACTATCATCATTCACCGCCATTAGAGTCCGTGACTCCGTAGGTAGATATTTCACAGGTGAAAGGATGACATACATTGCCCCACGATAGAAGTTTTCATCTGATATTTCCCTTCACCATCCCTTGATATTATTTCCTTTTAAAAAGATCACAGTTTCTAGAACCACGGTCCGCTATCATCATTCTACCCGTGACTCCGTAGGTAGATATCTCACCATCCTGACTAGCTTTCACCAACGTTCTAATCCTCCATTGATTATCTTGTCAGCATTTACAATGCTGACTAAAAAATAGTAATAATTGAAAAATCAATTATTTTAAGCACAAAATTGGGACGAATACTTCAAATATAATGTACAGCTGTATCCTATCTCTGTGTCATACTCTGTTTTCGTTACTGTTTATTCCAGAGTACTTGTACTTATTTTATGCAGAATGGTGCTGCACGAGATGCTCTGATGGAAACAGGAAGGATTGGTTTTAGACCCAGTCTGAACAGTGCTAAAATGTTTATACAATCGGCCAAAATACAAGGCGCGACGGTTGAGATTGAGTGGTACAAAACCACCTGTGAACGGGAGGGGCTTGGTTACTACGACTCTTTCAAAGACGGCAAATATAGACAGGCTTAAGATTTGACGGTTCTGGGGCGAATTCATCCAAATGGTGGAAATGAACGAGTTACCCGATGATTTCCGCTTAAGGCCAAAGTGGGTTTACGCCGGCACTTACTAAAGGCATCTTTTTGAGCCCCTGGATATTGCATACTATTATCGTTCAGGAAAACACCAGAAACAAGGCCATTATCTTCACAGCGGAAGACACCAGCGTTATAAAATTCCTGAAAAATCCCTTCACCACAGGAATTTGTGTGGCGAGAGAGTGCGTCGCACAAAACTGGCATTTTTAACACAGGATTCTTGTTTTTGTGCTCGTTTAGAAGAGGCCAAAGATTGGGTGGAAAAGTTAAAGGAAGAAATAGATGAGTGTGTTATTGCAGAGTTGATAAATAAGATCCTAGGCTTTACTAATCATGTGGAAAAGCTGATAATGGATCGTGATATATCTTATGATATTCTGTTGGAGTAAGGGAGCTTCATGAAATGGTGGAGAGAGTATACAAATTTTCACAGTCATGTCTTTCCATTTCATCATATTCAAATGGACGTAATTGAAAGCGAAATGAGGAATTTATGTTCTAATGGCGACCAAAATGAGGAAGTTTTGTATTAATAGTGAACGGTCCACTTTGTAGATATCTCCTTCAGGTACGTTTTCATCTGATATTTCCCTTTTGGCTTTTGAGTTCGACATTTTGATCTGGTTTCCTTCAGACCTGGTTAATGCACTGAATTTATTTTTATGCTACTTTTTATTTTTGCTCCAATTTTATGCATTCTTCATTAGAGTTTTTACATATGCCTACAGGCTACAATCAATTATTTTCTTTATGAGATTGGATGTGATTCCAAAGGAATGCATCTTGGTAGATAAAACATGAAGAAATATCATGTCTTAAGCTTTACTAGATATGCAAATTTTGTTAGGATACATTTCTGACATAGCGAGGTGACAACTGTATGGTCTTTAAAGTGAAATTAATGAGTTGGGCATCTTTCTCATCTTCTGACTGTACACATTTAGTAATATATTTTCTGCTTATTTTTATTACTGTGATATTATTAGGTTCTGTTCCAAAAGAAAATTTTATTGAAAAGTTGAACTGTTTTTGGATAAAACTCAGGGATGAATATATAGCTGTCGGTTTTCCGAAGGTCAGAGATATAGTATACATAAATGATGAAAGATTTGTAATTATTAAATATGTACAAAGATGGGTAAAAGTGTTGTACGTTGATGAAATCTGAACGTCTCCATAGAAGATTTATTAAATATGTTAAAGATGGAAAAGTTTACTAGTGCGGAGAGGTCTTCAACGACAGTAATTTTCAAAGTGCTGATAACAGTAGTGAAGTTTCTTCTGTGTTTATAAAATGAAAAAATGAGGTAAATCTATGGATCGTGATAAACACCATGGACTGAGAATCTATTTATCGTGTTAAATAATAAGAGTTTGCACTATACGGAAAAAATTGTAGCGTAAGGATTTTAGGACACGATATAATTTTAAAAATTTACGAAGGATAAGTGATAATTTCTTTTGGGTGTCAAAGACACGCAGATTTATTGATTTTATTTAGTAGGGTGTGAGTCATTACCTTCAGTTATAACCACATGTTTAATTGACACTTCGTATGTGAAGGGAGGGAAATCTGCTTAAGCTTTCTAATATTATAAATGGGATATATTTTTGGTTATATATATATATATATATTAAAAAAATTGTTTCATAAAAGTTGTTATTTTTAAGGTCATGGGTCGGGGTGCAGTGGTAGGGTTGGGGGCCTACTATCTAGTGGCTCCAGGTTGGAGCAGCAGCCCTACTCTCCATCACCATTAAAAAAAATGTGTCATCAAAAAAGAAAAAGTAAAAAGTTATTTTTCATGATGTGGTCATGTTTTTAAATTGAAAAACATATTTTTATTAATATAATTTAATATAGTACATCGTCGATCATATAAAAAAATAAGTGGAGATGTCAGACCCCAAAAATCAAGTCCCACGTGAAGCTAAACAAGCTTCATGAAGAGAACAAGGTTTCAATAGGGCCAACCCGAGGCCTCCCAAACTACAAGTTAAACTAACTCATATGCACATCAACCAAAAAGAGGAAAATAAACCTATAAATAACAAAGAACTTTTAAGCAACTGCAAGGAACATGGAAGGTGGCGTTGGTAGAGGAGGTGTAGACTAATAATTTTCTCCCAAGCTCCCTAAGCAAAGATGTCCTCGTTAGTATATAATGGATCCCAACGATCTTTTTATTGCTTGTTCTCATATTATTTCTACATGGAGGGAAAAATGGCAAGGGCCAAACCTGGAAACTTATCTTATGGAAGTAGCCCCCCACTATACCTGTCCCACACCTCTATTAGACCTAAACACCCCATTGGTATGGGGTTGATTGACAAGAGTGAGGATATGGACTCCTTTAGCTTCACGCCTGTTTAAGCATATGTGAGTGACTTCATATGTGAGTAAGCATATGTAAGTAACTTCCATATGTGAGTAACTTCAGATCTAGAATATATAGGTCTTTTTAAGCATATGTGAGTAGCTTCTACACATCACAAAGAAATAAAAACCTTGTAAATCTGATTTTTTTAAAGGATAATGTTTCAAATAGTATTTTCAAACCATCATGTGAGAATAATAAATGAGAATAACTTGGGTATGATCACATGAATGATGTTCTCTAATCTTTTATATGGCTAGTATCTAGTCCATGCACATCAAGTTACAAAAATACCATGTCTTTAATGTCCCATATCATTAAACAACATAATATTATAAAAACTAGTGCAAACACAATGAATTATATGTGTTTTCAAAGCATAGATCATTCCTACACTTTTCCATGTATTTTCCCATGAGATGCCTTCCCAAAAAATGTAAAACAAAAAAATAGTGTTTGCATCGCATGCTTATCAGTAAATAAAACATATATTAAGAGAGCTTTGTTAGCAAGAATATAATGATTCCATGTTATCAAACAATATAATATTGTAAAAACTAATGCAAACACATGGACATATAGTACCTTTTATTAATAATAGCCCCAACCGGTAATTTTTCATGAATCGAATGATTCAATTCAGGCAAATAAACACAAAACACTTGTATAGTAATCTTAAAAGAAAATATGATCATAATAGGCATCTCAATAAGCTCAAAGACTTTATAATTCTTGTAGAAATCCAAAGAGAGAAGAGTACCAAGATTGTACACATGAAAAGCATGGGTGAGTACTTCTCCAACAAGTTCGAAAAATACTGTAGGTAGATTTATATTTAGATATAGAATATGGAGACCATCGATACTCTCTATAACCAAGTGGATTCATAGAGCGGATGAACAAGACATTGATAAACAAAGCCTATATAATGTTTAGTGGTTCATATTTTGATTTTTTTAAGGCTGGAATCAATCGATACTTATTTTTACTTTGTCAATTGATCATTGACATTACAATTAGTTGATAAGAATCCATAATAAGCATGGACTAGTAAGAATCCATGCTTGAAACATTTGATCATTTTTCGTTTCAAGTAAAGAGGTCAAATATTCACTATAATGTTACCAACTACATCTTAATTGGGTATGGAAGTGATTTCAAAAGGTACACATTATAGAATATTGAGGCAAAAAAGGTTGTATGCAACTAAAATGTAGTCTTCAAGGAGGTTTGAAAGGTTATTAGGCACAAAGAGTCAATGAAACAACTAAAAGAAGATACAAAAAAGATGCAAGTTGATAAATGTTTTGAGGAATATTTGATTGAGTATGATGTGATAAATGATGAGTTGAAATAGTCATAAGAAGAAGAAGATTTAACTACTACTCTTAGGAGATCATAATAGTTGTGTAGAATGTTTGAAAAGTATATCCCACTAGAATTTTGATTGGGATACCTATTTTTCAATGACTGAGAATGATGAATCCAAGATAGTGAATGAAACTATAGCTTGCATAGAGAGAAAGTATTGAATGAAATATATGAAGGATGTCATGGATTCTCTTAGAGGTAATGAGACTTAAGATTTGTTGAAGCTAGCTTTTGGATGATATCATGTAGGGTGTAAGTGGGTCTTCAAAAGGAAATAAAATACACAAACAAAGATGGAAAGATCCATGACTCACCTTGAAGAAAAAAATTCTATAAAATTGAGATAATTGACTATGGTGAATCCTTTGTTATAGCTGACAAGCTGGCTTCAATTGAGATTATTTTATTAATTATTGATGTGTTCAATATGGAGATATAAAATATGGGTGTGAATACATAGTTCTTGGATGGAGATATTTAACAATAAATGTGCATGTTGGAGCTTTTTAGGTTTAATGTGAAAATGAGATAAACCTTAATATATAAGCTAAAGAGGTCCTTATATGGATTGAAGCAATCACCTAGAATGTGGAATCATAAGTTTAATAGTAATGTGGTTGTACTTGGTCATGTGTGAAATAATGTTGATCCTTGTGTTTACTACAATGAAGAGGGTTCTCCATTTGTCATCATATTCCTCTATGTAGATGACATGTTGATGATCAAATGACATGGGCATGATCAAACATGTGAAGTATTAATTGTCTACATAGTTTAACAAGAAAATAATCTATATTATAATATTTATCATAGGCATGGAAACCAAGTAGGATCATGAAAATAATAAAATTTAGATAGAATAGAGGAATTACATTGAGATAGGTTTGGAAATGTTCTTGATGTAGGAAAATAAGATGGTATGCACCCCTTTCTAAGTTATTGAAAATTTATGAACTACATAATGTTTAGAGACTTGAGAATAAATAGAGCATGAGTTAGGTTTTGTGTATAAGTTTCATGGGAAGCCTAATGTATGCAATGGTCTACAAAATCCCTTCTATTACACAAGTAGTGGGAGTATTGAGTAGATTCATGTCTAATTTAGGCATAGAGCATTAGATGGTGGTGAACAAGATCTTAAAATAACTATGAGGAATGTCTCATAATGATATCAGATATTAGTCTACATCTAATAGAATAATAAATTTGAGACTATTGAGATTTATGGATTATGATTGGGTTGTTGATCTTGATTATTAGGTATACTAGTTTTTATGTCTTCAATATTTTTTTGGTGGTGTAATTTGGATGAGAAAATAAAAATCTAGTGTGGTCATTTCTACCACTAAATTTTGTTGGGAGAAGAAATCAGATAGTAAAGCTATGTAGGAAATTTGTTTATATTTTTGAGTTATGTATTTAGTTTATCATATATATATATATATATATATTTTGTCCTATATCCATGACTTATAATAGGTTAGAATACAAACAAACTCCACTTCTATCATCAATTATGAGAAGAATATGAACAAACATAGACTAAAATTGTCTATATATACTTGTATCTATATGAATAATAGAGTTCCACCTTTGAAGAGATCAATATAGACTATTTGGTTAGGGTTACTTGTTTTGTTTCTTACATTGTTCCTTGTATGCGTTCTTGTGTATAATGTTTTGCTTACTTATATATTATTTAATCTGAATGTTATATAAATGATAAATAATTATTGGTTGTTCCTAATTATGAATTAAGCAAAATAATTCATCATTGCTATGCTTCTATTTTACAACCTTGTGTATGAATTCTATGCACTATCCTACATACTAAAGTATAACCTAGCTATCCTCATCCTTAGCATGTTTTGATGCTTTAGGAACCTTTACTAAAATGGTGTGGTGAGCATGGAAACACTTCTTCTGAAGGAAACTATGATAATATGGTTATTGGAGAAGAGACACATTAAGACATGGTTAAACCAAAAAGTATGTAATTTTATAGAAGAAGAATCTAAACGAATTGGTCTTAACATACAAGAAATGATTTGAGAGCATATCTATAGAGAGATTTGGGAAATATTTTGGTATGAGTCACCTGGATTGCTATCTAATTGGTCAACACATTTTGAATACTATTTATTTAACCCAAGAACAAAAAAACAATCATTTAGACTGAAGAAAAGGTAGACTAGTTGTAGAAATTAGAAACTTATTGGACAAGTGTATTGGGTTGATACCATTATACATGAATACATAACTGAGTTTACATTATAAGGACACATATCTTGTGAATTTGTGTAGGAATTGTTTGTCATAGGAATTAGAGGGAAATTTTTACAATGACTACCTCTCCTTGTGAAGATGTTGGTTGTGAACAAGACCATGGTGCCTACTCTAGATAATATGGAATAATCACTTCAAGCATATGAAGATGTGTGTGACATGATAGTGAATGATTATTAGATGAGTAGATAGGGCTTGATCTCAAATATAGAATGGAGACACAAGGAAAAAAAAGTTAGAAGAAAAGTCTATATTTATAATGTGAACTATGATAATAGAACAAATGGAATAAATAGAAGAATATATAGGTACCTAGGAGTATAGGTAAGAATAGTAGTAAAATAGATGATCAACAATAAATAAGACATGATGAGTGAGATGATAGATAAGAATAATGAAGGAAAAAAGAAGAAGAAGATCAGTGCTAATAGATAGAAAAAATTGATGAACAATAAGATGAAAAAAATATGTTCAAAGAAGAAAGCGAGAATAGTGTACAAATAGAGTATTTAGATTATTAATGTAGTGCACATCTAGAAGAATGGGTATTATCAAACAAAGGACATGAATAATTAAGCAATTAAAAAAAACACAGTCATAAATTAATTGTAGGTTCAAGGATAGAAAAATAATTAATCGAAAGAAAGAATCATTCACCAAAAGAGCACACCTCCCCACAACCCAATTTCCTATATTATAGTAAATGTTTTTTAGCTAAGAAGACATGAAGATAATAGTTGGGATGGTATATTTTTACGACAAGTGCATCATTGGTGTGTCTAAATTGAAATAACATCAATTCAACATGATTTTAAGGCCATAGGGCTTGTTGAAACCAAGCAAAGAAAGGAAGGAAACATAGGAAAACAAAGTATGCACATTTAATCTCCTAGTACATAGAGTTTTACATAGGTAAGATCACCCAAAACATAACCTCCTTTTATAATAGATGCATAATATATCCCCTTAAAACTAGTTTACACAATGGGTCATATAGGAAAATTTATAAACATAGCAAGGTATGATGGGTCTACGAATCTTGAAGAATAATTACTAACATGTGAAATGAGATATCAAGATAAGGATATTACTAATGAATCTATCGAAAATTATAAGTTATTAGGGTAAATAACCAAAAGATAACTTGATTTCATATACCAAAGAGACATTCAACAAGCAATTCTAAAATAGGTTAAGGAATGGATTGTCTCATAGTTAAAAATAAATAAATATACAAGTCAGACTTTTTAGAACTTGAAGGAGGTAAGGTAGAGTTGGGAGAATTAGTGTTTGAATATGATCATAGATTCTCTATTGTTATGAATAAGGTGGAATTTACCTTAAGAGGCAAAGATAAAGATGCATGGTTTGTTGAAGGACTGCACTCTAGAATAAGAGTTGCCATCACACAAGCTCAATACACTACTAAATCAGATGCTAAAATTGTTACACTAAAAGTAGAGTATATTGAAGACTATAGATAAGCTCTTTTTATAAATTCCAATATTTTAAACACATTACAAGATTTTATGAATAAAATGGATCAATGTCATGAGGCAAATCAATCTAATTTAAAGTTATGGTATATGGAGTATGAGCAAGAAGAACATCACAAGAATGATTGTCCTAAGATCAAGATAGGGTTTTTTTTAATTCTATCAAGTATTAGGGCATGCAAGAACACAATGCCATATAGTACAATAGTATGTCCAAAATATGTATAATTTATACTATAATCTATATAAATTTGCATAATCATGATGAAAAGAACTATAGGGATTTATAGGAGTTTAAGGAAGGCATCACTAAAAATGTATTTGATGTCACTGCACACTAAGTCTCCTTGATGATAAAAATTATTCTAGACCCAAAAGTCAATAAAGGTTATACAACCCAATTAGATCCATAATGGATTCCTAGTCCACCACAATACCAACCTCAAGGTTTGGGTTGTTGGAACCCCTCCTTCACTGAGTAGGACACTACCATCTATGCGATACCAATAACAAAACCTTAGACGTTAGACATGATGTACTATTATCGAATGAGTTTGACCCCACCAGTTAGGCAACAATAATTTAGAATTGGAGATAATACCTAGAAGCATCAACATTGGAACACAATGTAGCAACAATGAGGGTATAGAGGAATATATTAGTCTAAAATAGAAGCAACTAAGAGCAGATACATAGGAGGTTACCAAGATGGCAGAAAAAATAACTATCAATGACCTCCTTTGTAATGTTTTCGATGTGGAGAGTATAATCATGTACAACTAAATTGTATGTTGAATTGTCAAAGATAGTCTCACTATGCATACTATAAAATATGTGACCAACATGAGAAAATCAAAGAAAGGATAAGGCCATAAGAAATGTTAATATGGAAAGTGCAGATCCTAAGGATGATGCCTTCCTAAATGATTACACATGAAATCATCATAAAGAAAGAGGTTTTCCTCTTCTAGAAATGCCTTGGAATCAGGGAATCCAAAAAACAAAATAGGACAAATACCCAGATTTAACTATAGAAATGGGGCTCATATATGAAGTTGTGTAGATGTTGAAAAACATTCAATATGAAGACACTACTGAAGGAGATGTTGCAATAATAGATTCCAAAATGTATGGATAGATCATGTACATTATGCATTAGGATGGAGTTATCACTACATTGACAAACCTTTTGAAACTTTTAAGCATATTGTGTAATGAAGACATCTCATAGAATATCAAGAAAATGATACATATATACTAGAGTATGCACAATGAGGATAATAGAAGACAAAAAATATTGCTTTTTACATCAAACAAAAGAAGCATTGGGATTTAGACACATAAATTTACATGACCATTGTATGATATGAAATTCTAAAAATTGTCTTAAATTTTGGCAACACAATCAATATGATTGATAAGTCTACATGGGAGGCTATTAGATGACTAGTTCTAAGTTACAACCTAGTAACTCTAAGCTTAGTGGACTATGAATGAGTTGATCCCATTGGAAAATTAGAAAATATTGATATCAAAGTCATAGAATTGAACTTGATTGGGTATATTGATGTTATTGATATCAAGACAATAACAACACATTACCATATGTTTATCGGCAAGAAATGGGCATATGATGGTCATATGACTATAGACACAGTGAAAAACCAATTAGAGGTACACTAAGGATATAAGTTTATTATCATTCCTTTGAATATATGGCACAAACCTTACATTAATCTTGTTGAACGAATTTCTCCATATGCCATGTAAGAAACCAACTAGATGTAGTTAAATTCTAAGGAAAACCCAAAAGGTCTATGTGTTTCTAAGTGCAACTTATTATATGAGCATATTAAACTTCGTGTATAATATTTAATAACTCAATAATAAATGAAATATTAGAAATGTATGCACAAACCAATAGTTAATCAACTATTGGTAACCTAATTTGTCACATAAGATTGTTTTTCTATGTCTAAAAAATCCCATACCCATTCAAAAGATGACTTCCTCCACCAAGAAAATGATCATATGTATGATTATATATAGATGACCAGAGAAGTCAGTTTGCCTTGTCAAATACCTTCATCTATCATTAGAGACTCAAACATGCACCTATTGAATTGGCCTTAAGGTGATAATGATATTTGACCTATGAGAATGGTATTTTCACATGAAAGACAACTTCCTATGTACTATACAACTGAGGATGTAAATTAGTTCATTTTTCACTTACAAGTCCATGTACCTACAATCAGTCAGTGGGTTAATGCTCAAAATTATGCTTTCAAGGGAGTTATAGTGACATGGTGGATAACTCATAAAAATGATTAGCTTGAATGGGATGATATATTTGAGATCATGATTAGTAAGTTCTAACTACCATAGGTCATCAAAATCAATTAGCCTTTATTCCAATAAGGTGAGTATCCTAAAATCTATATTCATCATTGTGTTCAAGTCTAGATTAAAGAACATGCGACACCAAATTACTAGGTTCACATTTTCCATTATACACTTTCTCCATTACCATCAACATGATATATGTATCAAGAGTGCAGGAGGGAGACAAAGTATTAGGCATAAGTGCAAAGTGATTAAATATAGATGTTTGATTTTTAAAATGATAATCATGTAGTTCAAAACACACTAATAAAAATAAAACATTCATATGCCATGGGTGCATAGAATATTTAAGCACCATGACAAAATCAATTGCACATGAGAGTGTAGATTCTGATCTCAATTAGGCATTAAAAAGTTATAAAGATACCAGTAAATAAGTACAATCTTTTATGCAACCATGCCACTGAATACAAGATGAAGAAGAGAATATTGAAGATTCTAATATTAATGGTGATATTGATTTGACTGATTTGTTTGAACTTGAATGTATAACAGAACCACTAAAAGACCTCAATGCAAAACCTACTCAAGAAGACAAGTTGAATAAAATATAAATTCCATAATAGGAATGAAACCAATGATATAGGAATATATTAATGAAGAAAATTCAATATTTACCAATGGCCCATTAAAAATCATGTAGCAAACATCGAAACTAATGAGGTTCCCAATTTGGTGCATATAGGTGATCATTGGATAGAAGATGAAAATTTTGAATCTATAAAACTCTTGTGAGATTATCAAAAAGTCTTTCCCACTAAATATTTAGAGATCCAAGGATTTTATCCATCTCTAGTAAAAATGCATATCAAACCCATGGAGTGTGCATGACCTATAATGAAATGGTCATATAATCTGAATCCAAACATGAAGTTGAAATTGATAGAATATAGGATGCAAGTATAATATATCCTATATAACAGGTATATTATGTTAGTCCCATGGTAGTGCATTGTAATAAAATAATGGATATAAGAGTGTGTAGGTATTATCTCATTTTGAATGATGCATGTGTAAATGATCCATTCCCAATTCCATTTATAGAGAAATCTTTAGAATCTATCACAGGCCACAAATTTTAATATTTCATATATTGTTTTAATGGCTATCATAAAATACCTATTACAGAAGAAGACAACTCAAAAATAACTTTTTCTAATGAATGGGGATCTTTTACATACAATGTAATGCCTTTTAATCTTAAGAATGCACCTATGGGTTTATCTTGTGTAGTGGTGACTAAATTCAAGGACATCATTCATGAGTTTTTAAAATTTTATCTCAATGATTGGGGAGTCTTTTATTATCTAAAAATCATTTGTATAAACTATGCCTCATGTTAGAACATTGTTGAGCTTTGCACATTACTTTGAATTTAAAGAAATATCTTTTCTTAACACCTTTTGTTGTCTTATTAGGATATGTTTTAAGCCATTTTTGTAGACCAAGAAAAAATTATAGTTATTATAAGTATGCCTCCAACAATCAGCTCTAAAAAAGTGTGATATTTTCTTGGTCATATACAGTATTATCACAATTTTATCAAAGGATATGCAACCATTTAATATCTATTAGAATCCTTACTATGTAAAATTCCAATGTTTGTCTAGACTTCAGAGAGTCAAGCATCCTTCATCGAGTTGAAGCAAAGATTGGTTACTGAACCCATCCTCATCTTTCCAGATTTGAACAAGCCCTTTCACATGCATGTGGATGCTTCTAGGATTGCAATCAGTGTTATTCTTGTTGAGGTGTGGTAGGAGTTATTATACCACAATTTGGTAAAAGAAAGCCACTTTACCCACTTATTTTATTATTCTAAGATGAGTCAATGAAGGAAATTTTCCAACCATTTTTTGATAATTTTAGTCTAGGCATCCATTTATGGATGATACGCAGAACTCATCTTTAGTTAAGTATTGGTGCATCAAAATAGTTGTGTCTAAAAATGGCTAGTGAAGTTTGCATTATGATCTGAGATAATGGAAGAAGGAATGCAATGAAGATGAGAAATTTGGTCCAAGAAATTTTTTGCAACTATGGAGCGAGTATATGGATGGCTAAGGGCATAAAAATGACTATATTTGGAGTGGTGATCAACCACTACCAATATCATTATTTTCCCTCCATATTTAAGGAACCCTCCAACGAAATCCATAGAACTATCAATCCAAATCCTTGTAGGGATGGGATAGGGTTCGAACAAGTTAGGAATTGGTATTGTTTCACCTTTATTGTGTTGGCAAGTATCACATTCAGCCACCATATATTAAATTGCCTTTTTCATTCCATTTTAAAATAGGTTACATCATGTCCGCTCATAAGTTTTATGAAACCGTGAGTGCCTTATGGATGGAAAAGCATGAAGTTTATAAAATATAGACTATTAAAGATCTATGCTCTGAGGCAGCACAAGATGGCCTTTGTATCATAGAGAAGGACCATCATAATAGTAATGTGGTATAGCAGAGGGGATAGTGGATAATTGTTGAAATATTTTAGATAATGAGGATTCACTGATATACATCTGCTATACAACATCCAAAAAATATAGAATAAACATAAAAATAGCTAAAAGGGAAGCTTGGTCAAGAATTGTGTGAGATAGAACGTTGGCCACAATATTGTCCTTACCTTTATTGTAAGTGATCTCATAGTCATAACCCATAAGTTTACTAACCTATTAGTACTTTGATGGGGTAGAGACCCATTTCAGACTCTAGTGATCAATTTTGATGCAAAAATGATTCCCTTGTATGTATAGCCACCACTTCTATACTGCATGTAAAATGGACATCATTTCTTTCACATAAGTAGAGAGTACTAAATTATTGCTAGAAATGGATTTGATATTGAATGAAATAGGGCATCCTTATTAGAGGATAATAGCACCAATTATATATTTACAAGCATTTCTCTTGATAGTGAAGGTCTTGGCAAAATCTAGCATAGCTAGAAAAGCTGTACTACACATAGTTTGTTTCAATTCTTCAAATGCACACTCAGTAGCTTGGGTTGACGTTTATGTGACACCCAACTTTGGTAGGAAGGATGAAACAAAGTTTCTCTATTGAAATATCATTACAAGGTTTGGATTCTCCTTTAATCTTATTAACAAACAACACCATTAATTCTCTTCCTGGGGAATTTATGATTTCTCATCATAAAATCACTACATACCATCCACAAGCCAATGGCCAAGCTAAATCTTCCAACAAAGTGTTGGGAAAAATGTTGACAAAGATATGCAACATCAAGAGGGATGATTGGGAAGATCATATTATTATGATTCTAGGGGCATATTTCATGAACTATAAGAGATCCAAACGTTTTACTCCATTCTAGTTCATCTATGGGTTTAAAGCAATTATTCTAAAGGAATACTTAGTACCCAAACTATGTATTACAATGTTTATGAGACTAGGGAATCATGTGTCTGTCACCACTAGACTTGTTAAACTAAATATGATAGATGAGTATAGTTTTAGGGCTTAATGGATGCAAAAAATTCATAGGCAGAGCCATAAAACATGGCATGATAGTAATTTATGCCATAATAAATTTCATAAAGATCAACTAGTTTTATTATATGACAACAATTTTAGAGCATTTTCGGGCAAGTTACAAATTTGATGAAAAGGGCCTTATGTTATATATGAACTATCATAGTAAGGACTAATGGTTTTAATAGATCTTGAGGAAACCATTTTACCAAGGTAGGTGAATGGAAATATAATTAATCCCTAATGCCAATAGTCTAATTGATCTCATTTTGTTAAGTGAGTGGGTACTGAGTAACACCAAGTAGATTACGATTTGTCATTTTTGCATTTTTTGTGTGTTTTTTTATGTGTATTTGTAGATGATATCTTCACTACCATTTGAGAACTAAGATACCAAGTATAACATTTTCCAACTGTGTGTATGAAAATCTATGTGCACCATCGTAGATGTAAATAGGAGTAAACAAAAGCAATTAAGTCTGGGAAAGGTACATCTAAGTCACATCAATAAGATCTCCACCATATAATGGTTATCCACCAACAATAAATATAACATCCAAGGATCAATTGACTAAATATTAAATAAATTGGTAGCCCATCAACATCATCCATTCATACCCCCTTATAAACATCAAAGATCATAATAGTATCTCCACACATGAGCCAATGATTAATTGCCTTAATTATTATATCAGTTAATATTTACCACATAAACCATTAAACTCATATAAAATAGATAACTAAGCATGAAATTTATGCAAAATCTAATAAGCACGAAATCTATAAAGGTCATGTTTGAGAACCAAGTTAGCATTTCATTCTTGAACATATTTTTGTGACCTATAAATTAAAAGATTCAAGATAGTTCTATTACACAATGAGCCACTAGAGTTTCAAGTTCCTCACTCAAGAATGATAGATATATTATGGATCATCAAGGGACTGACCGATGTATAATAATAATCAATGGGCATTGATATAACTCTTAGGTAGAGCAATTTCAAGTATCTAGACCCATTTAACTTCCTTCATTGAAAAGATACTCCTACAAAAAATTAATGGAAATGAATGAAATAAGAGATTTATGTAAGTAGCAGAACCACAAAGAGGATTATATTGATAATATGCCACTTCATGGGGGTAACCTCTTTTGAGCAATCTCAATATAATAAATTTGTGGATGCCTTCATTGGTCTCAACACTTAATTATATACTAAGTCTAATATAAACAATTAATACTTCCCATAAGTGTTTCATAAAAAAAATGTTCACAGGATGAAGTAAAAAGCATATGCATCCATAGAAACTAATATAATAATAAAGTAAAGAGAAGGGGTAACACAGGTTCCTAACAATACTCCCTCATAGAAAACATTTTGTTCTCAAAGGTTTAGATGTGGGAATTGGTCCTAAATCTTAAATAGTGGTTCCCATGCTGCATTCTCTGGTTCCATTCCATGCCACTAAATTAATACCTTTTTAATGGAGTGGGAGTGAAGTTGGCATGTGCACCTATCTTCAATTACCTCTGACTCAAGAAGCATGTATCCTTCATTATCAAGTTCTTGTAAAATAGTCCACACTCCAATGTTTGTGCAAAGAATTTTCTTAAAAAAAAGGACATGAAATACTAGGTAAACAAGGGAAGAAGGTGGGAGATCCAAATTATAAGGAATAGACCCAATCTTATGGAGAACCTTATAAGTCCTTTAGATCTTGGGAGCCATCTTATGACTCCCTTTAAGTTTTAGGGAGGATTGATTGTATGACTACAAGGGAATAAAAACCATATCACCCACTTGAAAAATGTGCTTAGAATGGTATTAATTAGCATATTATTTCACACTATTTTGTGCCATATTAAGATTATCCCATAGAGTGCCGAGCATCTTATCCTATTTTTAAATAATCATGTCAACCAATTGAATTGGTAAAGTTCTAGGGGTTTATGGAAGGATCACTGGTGGTAGTTAACCATAGACTACTTCATATAGAGTCATTTTTCATTGAAATGTGGTAGGAGGTATTGTACCAGCATTTTGTAAGAGAAATCCACTTTACCCACTTATATTACTATTCTAAGGTGAAGTAATGAAGGAATGTTTCCAGTTATTTGCTATTTGCTAATAATTTTAGTCTAGGTATCTGTTTATGGATGATACCCATAACTCATCTTTAGTTGGGTGTTGGTGTATCAAAATAGTTGTGTCTAAAAATGGCTAGTGAAGGTTGCATCATGATCTAAGATAATGGAAGAAGGATTACAACGAGGATGAAAAATTTGGTCCAAGAAAATTTGTGTGACTATGGAGGGAGCATAGGGTTGGCTAAGGGCACAAAAATGACTACATTTGGAGTGGTTATCAACCACAAGCAAGATCATTATTTTCCCTCCATATTTAATGAACCCCCTAATGAAATCCATAAAAATGTCTATCCAGATCTTTGTAGGGATGGGAAAGGGTTCAAACAAGTCAGGAACGAGTATTGTTTTACCCTTATTGTGTTGGCAAGTATCACATTTAACCACCATATATTGAATTGCCTTTTTCGTTACATTTTAAAATAAGTTACATAATTCCCACTCATAAGTTTTATGAAACCCTGAGTGCCCTATGGATGCAGAAGCATGAAGTTCATAAAATATAGTCTGCTAAAGATATGTCCTTTGAGGTAGCACCAAATGGCCCTTATATCATAGAGAATAACCATCATAATAATAATGTGATATAATAGAGTGGATAGTGGATAATTATTGAAATATTTGATAAAATGAGGATTCATTTATATACACCTGCTATACAACCTCCAACCAAATCTGAATAAGCATAAAAATAGTTGAAAGGGAAGCTTCGTCCAAAAATTTGTGAGATATTTCCTTAGCCACAATATTGTCCTTACCCTTATTATAAGTGATTTCATAGTCATAACCCATGATTTTGTTGACCCATTTTTATTTTGATGGCATAGAGACCCATTGTTCCAAGAAATATTTTAGACTCTAGTGATCAATTTTTATGCAAAAATGATTCCCTAGTAGGTATGGCCACCACTTCTATACTACATGTAAAATACCCATCATTTCGTTCACATAAGTAGAGAGTAATAAATTATTTACAAAAAAGGATTTGATAGTGAATGCAATGGGGTGTCCTTCTTAGAGCCAAATACCACCAAGTCCATTTTTGCAAGCATTGCTCTCGATAGTGAAGGTATTGGTAAAATTTAGCATAGCTAGAATAGGTATAGTACACATAGTTTGTTTCAATTATTCAAATGTACACTCCGTAGCTTGGGTTGAAGTTGCTATAAGACCCAGCTATGGTATGAAGGATGCAACAAAGTTTCTTTGTGATAATATCATTACAAGGTTTTGATGTTCCTTTATGTTTATTAACAAACAACACCATCAATTGTCTTACTAAGTAATTTATGATTTCTCATCATAAAATCACTACATACCATCCATAAGCCAATGGCCAAGCTAAATCTTCCAACAAAGTGTTTGGAAAATGTTGACAAATATATACAACATCAAGAGGGATGATTGGGAAGATCATATTGCTATGATTCTATCAACATATTAAATGAACTGTTAGAGATCTAAAATTTTTATTCTAGTCTAGTTGGTCTATGGGTCTAAAGCAATTATTCCGATGGAATACTTAGTACCTAGACTATGTATTATAATGGTTATCAGACTAGGGGATAAGGTGTCTCTTACTAGTAGTCTTATTGAACTGAATATGATGGATGAGTATAGATCTAGGGCATCATGGATGCAGGAAGTTCATAGGTAGATCCATCAAAATGGCATGATAGGAATTTGTGCCATAATGAATTTCATAAGGATCATTAGTTTTATTATATGAAAACCATTTTAGAGAATTTTCGGGCAAGTTAAAAATTAGATATAAAAGGCCTTATGTTATACCTAAACTATCATAGTAAGGAATCATATTTTTAATAGACCTTCAGGAAACCATTTTATCAAGGTAAGTTAATGGATATAGTATTAATCCCTATTACCAATAGTCTAACTGATCTCATTTTGTTAAGTGAGTGTGTGCTGAGTAACACCAAATAAATTAGGATTTCTTATTTGTAATGTTTTATGTGTGTTTTTTTCTATGTGGGTTTGTTAATGATATCTTCACAACCATTCAAGAACTAAGATACCAAGTATAATATGTGCCAACTATGTGTAGGAGAATCTACGTGCACCATCATGGATGTCAATAGGAGGAAACAAAAGTAATTAATTCTGAAAAAGGTATAGATAAGCCACAAAAATAAGATCTCCACTGTATAATGGTCATCCACCAAAAATAAATAACACATCTAAGGATCAATTAACTAAATATTCAATAAATGGGTAGCCCATCAACATCATCCATTTGTACCCCCTTATAGACATCAAAGAGCATAATAGTATCTCTACACATGTGCCTTTGATTAATTTCCTTAATTAATATATCAGATAATATTGCCACATCAACCATTGAATTCATATCAAATACATAGCTAAGGATTACATTTACATAGAATCTAATAAGAATGAAATCTATAAAGGTCAAGTTCAAGAACCAAGTCAACATTTCATTCATGCACATATTTTTGTGACTAATAAATTAAAATATTTGAGATAGTTTTATTACACAATGATCCACTAGAGTTTCAAGTTCCTAACTCATGAATGATAGATACATTATGGGTCATCAAGGGATTGACTAATGCATAATAAGAATCAATGGGCATTGATATATCTCTCAAGCAGAGCAATTTCAAGTATCGATACCCATTCAACTTCCTTCATTGAGAGGATCCTCCTACAAAAAATTAATGGAAGTATATGAAATAACAGATTTATGTAACTAGCAGAAGCACCAAGGGGATTATATTGATCAAAGGCCACTTCAAGGGGGTAACTTTGTTTGAGCATTAAATTTGTGGATGCCTTCATTAACCTAAACACTTACTTATATACTAAGTCAAATATAACCAACTAATACTTCTCATAAACGTGGGATAAAATAAAATGTTCATGGGATGACCTATAAAGCATATGCATCCATATAAACCAATATAATAATACACTAAAGAGAAGGGTAGCATAGGTTCCTAACAACCCTCCCTCTTAGAAAAATATTTGTTCTCAAAGCTTCGGATGTGATAATTGGTACTAAATCTTAAATAGTGGTTCCCATATTGCATTCTCTAGTTGCATTCCATGCCACTGAATTAATACCATTGTGATGGATCAAGAGTGAAGTTGGCATGTTCACCTATCTATATTTACCTCTGACTCAAGATGTATGTATCCTTCATTATCAAGTTCTAGTAAAATAGTCTACACTCTAACGTTTGTGCTAGGAATTTTCTTTAAAAAAAGACATGAAATACTAGGTAAACATGGTACGAAGGTGGGAGCTCCAACTTATAAGGAACAAACCCAATCTTATGGAGAACCTTATAAGCCCCTTAGAACTTTAGAACCATCTTATGACTCCCTTTGATTTTTATGGAGGATTTCTTGGTTGATTACATGTGAATAAAAACCATATCACCCACTTGAAAAATTCACTCAAAATGTTGCTAATTAGCCTATTGTCTCACACTAGTTTGGGCCATACAAAGATTATCCCATAGAGTGATGAGGATCTTATCCTAGGTTTGAAGAACCGTGTTGACCACTTAAATTGGTAAACTACTTGGGGTGTATGGAAGGAGCATTGGTGGTCCTTAACCATAGAATACTTCATATAGAGTCATTTTTTGTTAAAGTGTGGTAGGAGGTATTGTACCACCATTTGGTAAGAGAAAGCCACTTTACACACATATTTTATTATTATAAGGTGAAGTAATGAAGGAAATTTTCCAATCATTTTTATGATAATTTTAGTCTAGGCATCTATTTGTGGATGATACCTAGAACTCATCTTTAGTTGGGTGTTGGTGGATCAAAATAATTATGTCTGAAAATGGCTAGTGAAGGTTGCATCATGATATGAGATAATGGAAGAAGGAATGCAATGAATATGAAAAATTTGTTCCAAGAAAATTTGTGCAACTATAGAGGGAGTATAGGGATGGCTAAGGGAACAAAAATGACTATATATGTAGTGGTGATTAACCACAACCAATATCATTATTTTCGATCCATATTTAAGGAACCCCGAATAAAGCCATAGAACTATCTCTCTAAATCCTTATATGGATGGGAATGGGTTCAAGAAAGTCAAGACTGAGTATTATTTCACGGTTATTGTGTTGGCAAGTATCACATTCAGTCACAATCTATTAAACTACTTTTTCATTCCATTTTAAAATAAGTTATGTCATGCCCACTCATAAGTTTTGTGAAACCCTGAGTTTCTTATGGATGGAGAAGTATGGAGTTCATAAAATATAGACTACTAAATATTTGTGCTATTAGGTAGCCCCAGATGGCCATTGTATCATAGAGAAGAAATATCATAAGAATAATGTGGTATAGAAGAGGGGATAGTGGACAATTGTTGAAAGATTTTAGATAGTGAGGATTCATTGCTATACACTTATTATACAACATCTAACCAATTTTAGAATAAGCATAGAAATAGTTGAAAGGGAAGCTTGGTCTAAAAATGTCTGAGATAGAGCATTAGTC
Organism: Torreya grandis; assembly: GCA_037957365.1. Lineage (NCBI taxonomy): Eukaryota > Viridiplantae > Streptophyta > Pinopsida > Cupressales > Taxaceae > Torreya > Torreya grandis. The sequence continues at coordinate 521,177 of JARHVA010007199.1, read as the reverse complement.
ACAACATTGTCCTTACCCTTATTATAAATGATCTCATAGTCATAACCCATGATTTTTTTGACCCATTTATATTTTGATGGGGTAGAGACCCATTGTTCCAAGAAATATTTCAGACTCTAGTTTTCAATTTTGATGCAAAAATGATTACATATTAGGTATGGCCACACTTCTATACTTCATGTAAAATGTCCATCATTCCCTCTACATAAGTAGAGAGTTATAAATTATTACCAAAAAGGAATTTGATAGTGAATGAAATATTTCTAAATAGTGTCTATGGATGCACCTTGCAGTCATTTAATTTTTTTCCTTTTACACCATCATGAAATTTGTCCTGGATCAAAAGATATATCTCAAACAGTAAGCACTAGTTTTTCCTTTGTTAATTCCAATGCCAATGGTCACTATGTAATGAAAATATTATAAACAAATGTCTTCATCTCATGTTCTCACACAACTTGATCAAATTCACTCTATTGATTTCCTCAAGAGTACACTAGTCTTTACCTTTATCATTATAATTTATCACCAATATAAATTACCATAATTAATACACTTCGCATCCTCACATGCCTTTTGAGCACATTGACTATTTGATTTCAATGAAAATCAACCACTTGGTAGCCCCACATGCCTTCTGAGCATCCTTTGACATATTGAATTAATATGCATCATTGATATTTATAAGACAATATCATGCACTCCATTATATCCTTATTTATTCAAATTAAATGCTCACGGTTAGATCTGTGATCTGATTAAATGCTCACCGTAGATCTTTGATAATGCAAATTTGGCTAAGTATGGGAACTTAGTGAATTCTATAAAAAAATCCAACTTTGCAACTTAATAAAATTTCATACACTCAACCTCATGACCTAAAATATGAACCATATGGTATCCTCACATAGGGGAATCCATCCATGTATCAAATTTCTCTTAAAACATTCACACATGTGAAATATGACATCATCAAACTGCTTACTCAACCTTATCTGCCAAGATGATTGCTTGAGTTTAAACATTCAAATGACTATTATGATGAATTTTTTATGACTTTCATAAGTACTCTAAGAATTCATAAAATACCATAGGGTCTCTACAACATGTCCATACCATCAATATCATCCATCTATTACCTTATTAAGTCAAACACTAAAAAACTATGTAAGAACATTGAAGAACATTGAAGCACACTATGTCATTGTCATCATATCACACATGACACCTAATAAACATCCTCAGTCACCTTAGAGACATCATTGATAAACCTCCAAATATATTCCCCTTTATGATTGATGTCAAAACTAATACAAAGCTTATGCTCAAAATTTGTCTCTCTTCGAGTACTTTCTCCCCCTTTGACACAATGACAAAGTGGGATCAAATCCTGATACTGTAGACCTAAAAATACTTCAAGGAAAAATAATAGGAAATGAATAAATCTAAGAGATTGTACAGACTCCCCCTAACATTGTGCATTCCTATTCTTACCATGATCTTCTCAAACATGCTCCATGACTACACTATTTTTTATCATACTCTACTCTATGAAGATATAATACACATGAATAATATAAATTGCTTGAAATTTCCTTAAAATAAACTAATTGGGATTCCCATAAGTCACTTGATCTTAAGCATCCTTTGATCACATTCAAACCATCTCTAATCATGATGAAACAACACACTTGCCTTCATACCTTCTAATTTCAAACTACCTCCATGATTACCAGCAGATGAACAAGACAATATTAAAATAATAAATATGAATATAAATAACTAAAAATATCATTTAGGAACAATCATACCTTTTTCATCTAGAGAAAATGAACGAAGAGCACTCTTCTCTTTACTAGCCTTGACTAGAGACCTACTATCCCAACCTAAACCTTGAAACACTCATATATCTCTATGTATGCACCTTTAAGATATGAAATTGAATATATGAAGTAAAATAATTTTCCCCCTCATTCATTTTAGAAACATCTTCCAAATCTGCTTCTGTAACATAGCTCCTTCATAAGCATACTAGCTAGTTAACCCTCAATTTTCATAAATCCTCATCCATTAAAGATACCACACACTTTTAGATGACTTTTAAACACATTTTTAAAACCTATTTGGCCATTTAAATATATTAACTAACTTTAGACCTCAAATACCTTAAGAAACAAACTAACCAACACAGGTAAAAATTCTAGATTTTCAAATGAAACTTAGTCAACTCAACACCTTCTAATCAACATCAGCACTTTAAACATATCTGAAACATAGAATTAATAAAACATACTTATAGAATAATTGGTGCAGTCACACACCTGGGAGAACCCATAGACCCTTCAACAAGGTTTTGACCAGCTTGCCCTTAAGACAAAATTGGGAAAACCTGAGACTAGTCAAAAATATTCAACTTGCACACAAGAGATATTACAATCATAAAATCACTTGTATCACACCTGAATGGATCCAACACACCTTTTTATGCAATAAAATCATCTTGACAAATTATCTTTCTTATTTTAACACCTCAAAACCTCCATACTTGCATGTAGACCTTCACGATCAAATTCCATGAACATACCTTGAGCACACATACTTGAAGTCTAGATCTTCAAATGAACAACTCCAAAAGTAGTAAACTTCAAATCACTATAATTTTTCATGTCTTTCAACAATAGGCCAATACATCCTCTCGTGACCTTATGAGGTCACCAAAACATCAATGAATCTCTCAACACAAAGAAACACATTATGAAACATCATTTGTCTAAATTCCCAAATACACACTTAGAACTACAACATATTCATATATTTGAACCACTTGATCTTTTAAATTTCCTGTCTTGTCCTATAACATCAACCAAAAACCAACTAGCATCCATCATGCTTCCTCTTGCTGACAAATGTCTCCTTGAAGCCTAGAGAGAGACACCCCTTTGTCATAGAGAGACTAAAATTCCCAAATATCCATACTCTCATTTCAATTTCAGTCCTAATTCATCATAAAATTGGCCTTCAATGGATCGTTGACTTCATTATTTACTTCAAACTTGTCATCAAATGCAAACAACAAAAACTCTTGACTTTCCTTCATGGCAAACAACCCATCTTGAGACTCTACTTGATCACTCCTAGAACTATTTGAAACCTTGGTTTTGATCTCTTTATTCACTATATGGGATGAAAGGGAGAACTCTTGACATACTTTCATACTTGAAGCCTCATCCTTACATTTCTTCTTCTTTGATTTAGTTATCTTTCCTTTCTTCTCATCTTCTCTATCCATCTTACCTTATTGACCTTTGAGCTTAGCAAGGTCTTGACTTGGCCTACTAAAGGAAAATTCTCATCATCTTTTTGATTAGATTGACAATCATAGATTACTTTTGGTTTTAACACCCAAGTTTTTCCTTTCTCAAACTTTGTAGAAGCTCCATATATTTTACCATACCATGAATACCTACTAACTCCACTTGGAAAGAATTTAGAAAAGTGTCTAACCTTATGACAATTTACAAAAATAATGTCTTTCCTAAATTTTCCTTGAATATGGCTAGGATATCCTTTTGACTGATTACTTCTTCTCATATAGTCATTTTTCCTATGACCAACAAGCTAACAAATAAAATATTTGGCACACCTTGAAGTATTTGGTTCTCTGATTGGCTTCTTCATTTTGCCTTTAACCTCATTTGACTTTTTGTCCTTCATGCTACCATCCTCTTTGCCTTAATCTGATATCTTTTTCTCTTTTTCAATCTTGCCTATCTTAATTATGAACTTTTAATCCTCATCCTTCAAGGAAATAAGATTATCTTTCAATTGAACACATTCATCTTCTTTAGCTCTCATGCTTAAATTTGCAACTTCTAATTGAATTTTGAGATCTTTTATGGTATTCTTATCGTGCTTGGCTTCTTTGGTCATGTCATATTTAAATCTACATGTTTTCTCATCCATATACTTTATTAATTCTTGATTCTCCTTTTCCTCTCTCATAGATTTACCTGACAAGCTCCCCTCAAGAAACCTAACATGTGCTTCAAGACCTTCGATCATATTCCTAATTTTATGATTTGTCTTCTTTTATTCCTTCATTTCACCAAGTTCACACATGAGCTCAGCATCTAGATAAAATTATTATTCCTCTTTATCATATAACTCTTCTTATTCTCTACTATTATGAAAAACTTGTTAATCAAACAAGATGATCTTTATTTTTAAAAACTTTCCTTTTTACCCATATTTTACCTTTGATAAACTTCAAGTGGTTAAACATGCAAAAAAGGTCCTACTCTGATAACAATTTTTAGAGATACAATCACTGAGAGGTGGGGGTGAATTAGTGATGCAAGATAATACAATTAAAATTCTAAACTCTAAACAATTTAACACATAAAATCATGAAGCATAAAAAATAGCCATTACAAATGAACAAGAAATATAAAGAAAGATCAATCACATAACACATGACATATGTAGAAAACCCTCTTGGGGGTTAACACTCACTAAACCTTACAAGATGGACTATCGTTCTATAATAACAAGAAAAAAAATTAGTGAGACACCCATCTCACAAGGAGATACTTAACCTATCTAGTTGTGCATGGAGACAACTAGTTTTATGAATTTTAGAGAATCACCCACTTCACAAGGAGCACCGATCCCTAACTAGTTGAGCACCCACACAAATAGTCTTTTGCAAGATTCACCTTACAAGGAGGAAACACCCCCTAGAAAAATAAGCATTTAATTACTAAATTTTATATGATCTCCACCTCTGATCTGATTTTAAATACACTTTATGATGGAATCCTCTTGATTACACACTTCACCCCTCAATCTCTCTAAAAATTGCACACACAAACAATGCATCCAAAACTCTCTTTTAGATCACTCTATCCTCCTTCACACATAATAAATACATGAAATTGAAATAAATCTATTAAAACATCATAAAAATGACCTGTAGGTCATATGAATATTCCTCAACCTACTCTGCTCTTCAATTTACTTGGCATACTCATTCAATCATCCTCTCGGGCTTACTAGATCAATCTACCTCCTGTAGGCTCATTAGGTCTAATGACCCATGTGTCCACCTATATCACCTTATTATAAAAACATAATCATATATTAATATACCTTTTATGGTACTTACTGACCTACTATATCTACTCAAATGACCTCTTTCCTTCTCTTGAATCCCCAATTTCATAACTAGCACAATTAGTCCAATTAGACCTTGTAATATACCACTCTACTCCTTTAACACATATTGGTTAGCCAAGATGTTTTAAATATTTTAAAAAACACTTAAAATAATTCCATACACATGTTACATTTGATAACCAAACTCTTCATAGGTCAATCATTACCTCATTAATGCCAAACCTCCATTAGTTCTTTGTTAAACTGAAAACAATTAGGCCTTCATATTCACAGATTACATGTGAGACTAACTGGACCAACTTCATCCTTCACCAATGATTTTATCAGATGAAACCACTCTCCAATATCCCATTTCTAACTCTTATATGGGTCTATACCACCTGGAACACCAACTCAACACTTGAACCTACCAATTAGGTCTCTTCACTCTTTAGGCCTTCATATACATAAAACGTAGTCTCAAACTTATGAAGCAACTACTCTAATATTTCACATAGAAATATTAGTATAAAATATTGGTGAACCCTTCATAACTTATGAAAAAACTCTAAGTGCCTTAAACACTTAAACACAATCTCTAAGAACTTAAATCAACTCTCTCAAAATGAACACTCAAACTAGTCACACATAGTCAAAATATAGTCAATCTATTTTGAATGTCAATATCTAATCAAAGGCATATCATGAAAACTAATTCCTTCTTATTATCCTTTTATAATAATACAACATATTCATAAAAATTTTCTTCTTTAATTTTTCATACAACACCTTCAAATCATTCCTGCAACATGGTCACTCATTCTACTAGTGCATTCATCAAACACAGTCAAATTATAAGCCTTTGTTTACATAGGAGATGGATTGTTCAAACCTCCAAAATCCACATAGATATTATTCAAGGAATATAATACACTGTCTAATATATATTTAATCTTTAAAAATCAAAATAACATCAAGAACAACTCAAGTATTCTTCTCTAATCACTTGCAAAACATGGTCAAACACATAGTCAACTTTGTACCTTAATATCTTTCACTGTACGAACATTCAAACCTTCTAACTAGTGTCCCTAGATGTGCCCCATATTTATTTACAGTTTTTTATTTTACACCACCATGAAATTTATCTCATATTAAATAATATATCTCAAACACTAACCATTGGTTTTTCTTTTGTTAATTGAAATGACAATGGTTAGTGTGTAATGAAAATATTATAGACATGTGTCTTAATTTCATCCTCTCACACAACTTCATCAAACACACTCTGTCGATATCCTTGAGAGTATCATAATATTTAACTTACATAATTCATTATTGATCTACACTACCATTATTAAGACAGTTGGCTCCCTCACATTCCTCTTGAGCACATTAACTATTTGACTCCAACAAACTTCCACCACTTGGTAGCCCTGTGTTCCTTCTAAGCATCTTTTCACATATTAAATTAATAGGTACCATTTATTTTTCTCTAAAAAGATCATGTGACCCATTATATCCTTGTGTATAGATTAAATTCTCAACATTATATTTATGATCTAACTAAATGCTCACTATAGATCTTTAATAATGCAAATGTGGCTATGTATGGGAGCTTAGTGAATTCTTCTTGATAAGCCAACTTTTCACCTTAATAAATTTTTTTATGCTTAACCTCATAACTTAAAATTTCAGCCATATGATCTCCTCACATTGGGAAATCTAGCTATGTATCAAACTCCTCCTGAAACCTTTACATGTGTGAAATGTGACATCATCAAACTGCTTACTCAACCTTATCTACCAAGATGACTACTTGAGCTTAGAAATTCAAGTGACTATTCTAATTAACTTCATTCACTTCCATAAGGACACTAAGAACTAATAATGCCCAATAGGGTATATATAACATGTCCATACCATAAATATCATCCATCAATTACCTTACTAAGTCAAATACTAAATAACTATGTAAGAATTCTAAAGAATATTGAAGCACACTTTGTCATTGTCATCTTATCACACATGACACCTTATTAACATCCTTGGTCACCCTCGAGACATCATTGATAAACCTCCAACATATCTCTATAAGTTACTCACATATATTTAAAAATACTAAGATATTCTAGAGATGAAGTTACTCACATATGGAAGTTACTTACATATACTCACTCGTATATGAAGTTACTTAGATAGGCTTAAATGATATTGAAGCTAAAGGAGCCCATATCCTTACTCTTGTTGGTCATCCCCACACAAAAATGGTTTTTATAGGTCTAACATAAGTGTGGGGTGGGGAGAATGGGAGATACCTCTATAAGATAAGTTTCCAAGTTTGGCCCTTACCATTTTCCCCTCCATATAGAAAAAATATGATAATAAGCAACAAAACAATCATTAGGATCCATTACATACTAATGATAATGTCCTTAATTAGGTGGCTTAGGGGGAAGTTATCAAGATACACCTCCTCTACCTCTGCTAGCTTCATTTTCATTTCAGTTACTTAAAATTTTCCTTTTTATTTATACATTTATTTTGCTCTTTTTGCTTGATGTGCACTTCAGTTAGTTTATCTTGTAGTTTGGGAGGCCTTGGGTTGGCCCTCTTGAAACCTTGTTCTCTTCATGAGGATTGTTTAGCTTATTATGGGACTTATCTCTTGGGGTGTGACATACACACCTATTTTATTGTATGATCAACAATGGACTATATTAAATTATATTAATAAAATATGCTTTTCAATTTAAAAACATCAGCACATCATGAAAAATAAAAACTTCTATGAACCAAATTTTTTAAACTATTAGAATAAAAATGTGTGTTGGACCAAAAATATGTCCCATTTATAATATAAGAAATATTAAATCAAGGGTAAATCTTGTATGGACTCACATTAAAATTACGATCCTTTTTTCACTCTATAACTAATAAAGAGTAGAATTTGATTAAGGAATTAATTTAAAGCATTTCCATTTTACTCATGTCCATTAAGGAGAATAATTTAAATATAAATATTAACATATTTCTCTCCCTTCACATATAATGTTTCAATTAAACATGTAATTATAACTAAAGGTAATGAATCAGACCCTACTAAAATCAACAAATCTACATATGTCTTTGACAACCAAAATAGATTACCATGTATCCTTCATGGTGTAGTGTCAAGCATTATTGTTTAAAATTATAATGGTTTATAAAAGCCCTACGCTAATTTTTTTTAGTATAGTGCAAACTCTTATTGATTAATACTAAGGACAATCCATGGTGTTTATCACTATCTATAGATTCTCTAAGGAACTAGTTGGCTAAAAATGAATTTATCAATTTTTAAACACATAATAATTCTACACAGAAGAAAATTAATCACCATGCCTTCATGAGGAATGAAAAAAGCCTTATCTCCTTGGTGTGCCTCTAATTGATTTTGAACTATGTTAATATTCATCTGAATATCATATAACCATTTATTGGCAATAAACATAGGGTAATGTGTTGTTGTTGTCTTCATATCAATGAATTTGAAATCACCTTGTAGGGTCAATTTTATGTCTTTGATATAAAGATATTCTAATCTACCATTGGTCTCAATTGGTGCATAGTCTACTAAGGTTAGAGTTACTGGGTTTTAATTTAGAACCTATCATCCAATAGCATCCCATGTAGAATTAGGAATCATATTTACTATGATGCCAAAATCAAATACAACGTTTGGAATTTCATATCCTATAACTTCAATGTCAATTTGCGCATTTTACATCCTAGGGCTTCTTTGTTTTGATGTATTAAACAATGTTTTTTATCTTCTATTGTCCTCATTATGCACAATATAGTATATTATGTATTAATTTTAGGATATTATGTGAGATGTCTTCATAATTCATTGTTCTTAAATGTTTTAGAAGGTCTCTCAGTGTAGTGACAACTCTAGTAATTTCAAATCAAACATGACTTATGCCATAGAAAAATATTAGAATCAGAGATGTGAAATAGAATCCAAACTACATCACACAACATACTTTCCTTTTCATCTAGACAATACAAGTTTTATAATATAACATATAATTATCAAACATCAAGCACATAAAGCAAAATAGAGTTGATCGAATCGATTGTGTGTTACACCTGTGCACATAATGTTAGATTGAGTCGATAGATTAGATCTATTGATGCAAAAATGAAATAAATTATAGAAAGATGTAACCTGGTAATCCATAATCTATGTAGTATGATGCCCCTAATGGGTGAATTTATCAATGATGAATCCGGTGTATGTGACCCTAATGGGTAAGCTTGGAAAGGGATTGGTTTTTTTACTCTTCATATTTCCCTTGTGACTATCAAAGTTACAATAATCTAGGTTACCAAAATTATTTACAAATCATAGGAAGTCATCAATCCCTAGTTGGTGTTGAAAGGGTATAAATTTAGGATTGGGTTGTTTGTTAACACTTACTCATTTTTGAAACCCAAAACCTTGACCCCTCAACTCTTAAAACTAAACCTTAATCTTGAAACCCTAAACCTTGAAAATTGAACCGTAAAGCACAAACATAGAACCATAAAACCTCAAACCTAAACACATAAACCCTAAATCCTAAAATTGGATAAACCCTAAACCTTAAAACCTAAATGCTAGAACCATTCTAATTCATAATGTGCATGATCTGGCCATACATTTGGTCATCTATTGTTGTACAATTTCCTTTAGTAGTGTCTTGATATTGAATGTTTTTCATCATCTACGTAGATTCATACATTATCCCCTTTTCTATAGTTACATCTGGGTATTTATATTATTTAGATTTTTAGATTCATTGATCCTAAGGATTTTGTAGAGGATGTAGAGCTCGTTTGTGTGTTGATGTCATGTGACAACATTTATGAAGGCATCATCCTTAGGCTATGTACTAACCATATTCACATTTCTAATGGCCTTATCATTTCTTTTCTTTCTAAGATAGGACAGTCTTATATCTCATCCTGGTCATATATTTTGTAGTATGCAAAGTAAGAGTGTATTTAAGGATTCAATGGGTAATTTATTAGTACATGATTATACTGTCAACATAGGTAACATTAAAAAGGATGTCATTGATAGTTATTTCCTCTACCACTTTGGTAACCTCCATTATATGTGCCCCTAATTCCTCCTCTATTGGATTGATATCCTCCTTTATACCTTCATTTTTATGGTGTGTTTACATGTTGATGCTACTAGGTATTATCTCTAATTTTGAATTATTGTTACATAATTGGTGGGGTCATAATCATTTGATGCTACTCCATCATGGCTGAGCTCTAGGGTCTTGCATATTGGTATTACAGAGATGGTGATGTCAAACTCAGTAAAGGAGGGGTCCAACTGGATAGACCTTCAGGTTGGTATTGTGGTGAACTAGGAATACATTGTATACCTACTTGGGTCACACAACCTTTCTCATCCATGGGCCTAGAATCCTTTATTCAACCAAGGACACTAACTTTGTAGTGATAGTGAATACATTTTTAGTGATGCCTTCCTTGAAATCCTACAAATCTAGGTAGTTCTTTTCATCATGATTGTATAACTTAAATAAATTATAATATAAATTATATGGATTTTTAACATGATATTATAGTAAATAAAACTATGTTGCCGAGTGCCATACTACTCAACAGATTTCAAAAATCTCAATCTTGAACATAGGACAATCATTATTATGATGTCATTCTTACCCGCACTCCATACACCATAAATTTAACTTAGGTTTATTTACCTTGTGATATTGCTCCATTTTATTCATAAAATCTTGTAGTGTGTTTTTTAATATTGGAATTTATAATGAGCTTCTTCATAGTTCTCAATTTACTCTACTTGTATGGCACCATCTCTAGCATTTGATTTAGTAACATATTGAGTCTGCACAATTGCAAAGCTGATTTTAGAGTACATTCCTTCAAAAAACCATGCATCTTTATCTTTGTCTGTTAAGGAAAATTTGACCTTGTTCATAACCAAATATAATCTATGATTATATTCATAGACTGATTCTTCTAACTTTTTCCTTATCTCCTTCAAGTCCTAAATAGTCTAACTTTTATATTTCTTTAGTTTAAACTCTTTGATGATCCATTATTTAACCCGTTATAGAATTTCCTTCTCAATGGATCTATGGTATATGAACTCAAGAGCTCTTTGTTTAGTGATCCTACTAACTCATACTTTTAAACAAGTTCACTAGTTATATCCTTAGCTTGTCATCTCATGTCACATGTTAGTAAGTACTATTTAGGGTCCATAGACCCACCATACATTACTAGGTTTATAAATCCTCCTATATTACCTATTGTGTAAATTGGTGTCAAGGGAATCTATTGTGAAATGATAACAAAAGGATGTTGGGTTATGCGTGATCCTACCTGCATACTACTGTATGTACTAGGAGAGCCAACATGTGTACTTTATTTTTCTATGTTTCCATCTTTTCTTTGGTAGATTTCAACAATCCCTATGGCCTTCAAAGCCTTTTGAATTGATTTTGTTTGAATTTAGCACCCTAATAATGTAGGTGTTCTAAAAATGGACCTTCCCAACTATTATCTTCCTATTTGCCTAACTAAAAACTTCTACTAGAATATAATCAATTAGGTTGTGCAGATGTGTGCTCTTCTAGTGAATGATTCTTTCTTGTGACTTCTTATTCTTTTGTACTTAAACCTATAATTAATTTATCACTTTGTTATGATTTTTAGCTTAATTATTCATGTCCTTATAACAATACCAATTCTTATAACTGTGCACTACATCTATCATCTATCTGTTATATTTCTATACTATTTTGACCATCTTCTTTGAACATCTCTTCTTTGTCTCATTCTTCATCACTTCTTTATATATACAAGAATTCATCATATTATTTTATCATCCTTCATTATTCTTCTTTGTCATCTCACTCATCACATATTTTTAATCCTTGATCATCTAGTTTACTACTATTCTTACCTCTACTCAGAGCTACCTGGATATTTTTCTATTTATTACATTTGTTCTAATGTCATAGTTCACGTTTTGAATCCAAAATTTTCTTCTAAATTTTCCTCATGTATCCATTCTAGGTTTAGGTTCAAGCCCTATCTACTCATATAATAATCATTCATTGTCATGACACACACACTCCATATGTCGAAAGCAACTATTCCATATTGGCTAGAGTAGGCACCATGGCCTTGTCCACAACCAACATCTTCACAAGAATCTAGGTAGTTCTTGCAAAACATTTCCTCTAATTCCTCTGAAAAACAAGTCCCATGTAGCTTCAAAATCTATGTATCATTATACCATAAATATATTTATGTATCTATATATAATGGTAGCATCCCAATAAGCTATTGCTCTTGTCCAGTTAGTTTCCAATTTCTACAACTGGTCTACCTTTTTTTCAATCCAAATGATTTTTTATTTCATTCTTGGGTTAAATCAATAATATTTGAAATGTGCTAACCAATTAGCTAAAAATTTAGGCAACTCACACAAAAATATTTTATAAATCTCTTAATATATATGCTCTCAAATGATTTCTTATATATTAAGACTAGTCCATTTGGATTCTTCTTCTATGAAAGTACATACCTTTTGGTCTAACCATGTATCAATGTCTCTCTACCCTGGTAACCATCTTAGTATATTTTTCTCTACAATAAGTGCTCCCACTCTCACCACACCATTGTTATAAGAGGTTCGTAAAGCATTAGAACATGCTAAGGATGAGGATAGCTTGGTTATACTTTTGTATGCATGATTTTGTATATAATTCATACACAAGGTTGGAAAATAGAAGCATAGCGAAGATGATTATTATGTATTAATTAACAATTAAGAATAACCAATAATCATTTATCATTTATAGAACATTCAGATTAAATTATACAAAAGTGAGCAAAACATTATATATGAGAATGCACACAAAGAACAAAATAAGAAACACAACAGGTAACCATAACCGAATAGTCTCTATTTATCTCTTCCAAGGTAGAACTTTATTATTCATATAGATATAAGTATTTATAGACATTTCAATCTATGACTCTTCATATTCTTCTTATACTTGGTACTAAAAGTGGAGTCTATTCATATTCTAACCTATTACAAGTTATGGAGATTGAACAAAATAGACATGTATATGATAAACTAAGTACATAACTCACAAATATAGATAAATATCCTACCCAGATTTACTATCTGATTTCTTCTCCCAATAAAATTTGGTGGTAGAAATCATCACATTACCTTTTTTATTTCTCATCCAACTTACAACACCACAAAAACATTGAAGACATAAACACTGATATACCTAACAATCAAGATCAACAACCCAATCAGAATCCCTAAATCCAAATAGACCCAATTTCATTATTCCATTAGATGTAGATTAATATTTGATATCATGATGAGAAATTCTTCATAGTTCTTTTAAGATACTCTTCACCAGCATGTAATGCTCTATGCCTAAACTAGACATGAATCTACTCAATACTCCCACTACTTGTGGCATATCAGGGCTTGTGTAAACCATTATGTACATTAGGCTTCTCATGAAACTTGTACATAGAACCTAACTCATGTCCTCCAACTCCTCTTGAGTCTCTAAACACTGTGTAGTTGATAAATTTTGACCAACATGGAAAGGGGTGCATACCAACTTATTTTCATACATCCTGAACCTTTCCAAAACTATCTCAATATACTTTCTCTATTCTATCCAAAGTTTATTATTGTCATGATTATATTTAGTTACCATGCCTATGATAAATATTACAACACATATACTTTTCATGTTGAACTATGTAGATAATTAAGACTTCACCTATTTGATCATGCCCATGCCGTATAATCAATAACATGTAACCCACATAGAGTAATATGATGACAATGGGATAACCCTCTTCATTGTAGTAAACACATACATCAACATTATTACACACATGACCATGTACAACCACATAATTATTGAACTTATGATTCCACATTTTAGGTGCTTGCTTCAAGCCATACAAGGACTTATTTATCTTGTATATGATGTCCTATCTCCTCTTCACATTAAAGCTACAAAGTAAAAAATAAGCAAATGTTTCAAGCATGGCTTCTTACTAGTCCATGCTTCTTATGGTTTTGTTTCATCCAGTTATAATGTCAATGATTAATTGACAAAGTAAAAATATGTAGCCATTGATTCAACCCCAAAAAAATCAAAATGTTCACCACTTAGCATTATCCGAGCTTTGTCCATCAACGTCTTGTTCATCCGCTCTATGACTCCATTTGGTTCCAAAGAGTATAGAGGACCTTCATATTATATATCTAAATATAAATATACCTACAATACTTATCAAACTTGTTAGAGGAGTACTCACCCATGTTTTCCATGTGCACCATCCTCGTCCTCTTCACCATTTGGATTTCCACAAGAATTATAAAGTCCTTGAATTTATTGAAATGACTATTATAATCACCATTTTTTTATATTAGTATACAAGTGTTTTGTGGTTGTTTGATGGCATGGAATCATTAGCTTCACAAGAAATTACTGGTTGAGACTAGCATCAATCAAAGGTAATAAATATCCATATGATTGCATTATTGTTTATATGTTTATTTTCCTCTTTCCGAGTAATGTACACTTGAATTAATTTAACTTATAATTTTGAAGGCCTTTGGTTGGCTTTTTTGAAACCTTATTCTCTTCACAAGACTTGTTGAACTTAATGTGGGACTTAACTTGGGACTTAACTTTTGGGGTGTGACATCTTATATGGCCTCACATTTAAAATAGGCTCCTTTTTCCACCTTATAACTAATAAAGAGTAGAAAGCACTTCTTTTTCCACTTTATAACTAATAAAGAGTAGAATGCGATTAAGCAATTAATTTAGAGCCTTTCCGTTTTTCTCGTGTCCATCGAGGAGAACAATTTATATTAAACAGATTAACAGTTTTCCCTCCCTTCACATACGAAGTGTCAATTAAAAATGTGGTTATAACCGAAGGTAATGAATCACACCCTATTAAATAACCAAATATAAAATCACCAAATCTACGTATGTCTTTGACCGCCAAAAGAAATTACCACTTATCCTTCGTGGTATAGTGCCAAACATAAATTTTTTAAAAGCCTTACGCTACAATTTTTTAAGTATAGTGCAAACTCTTATTATTTAATAATGAATTTACTATTTTATAAACACACAGAAGAAACTTCACTACCATGTCGTCATTTGTTAACATCTGCACTTTGGAAATTACTGTCGTTGAAGACCTCTCCGCACTGAGACGTTCAGATTTCATCAACGTACAATAATTTTCCCAATCTTTATTTTGTGTTCCTTTTGGGTTTTGTACAGAGTAGTCAATTAATAAAATTGAGTCTTTCGTCATTTATGTATACTAATAAATTGATTTATTAGAGGTTATACTATGTCTCTGACCTTCGGAAAACTGACAGCTATATATTCATCGCTGAGTTTTATCCAAAATCAGTTCAACTATTCAATAAAATATTCTTTTGGAACAGAACCTAATAATATCATAGTCATGAAATAAAGCAGAAAATATATTACTAAATGTGTACAGTCAGAAGATGAGAAAGATGTCTCACTCATTAATTTCACTTTCAAGACCATATAGTTGTCACTTCGCTATGTCAGAAATGTATCTTAACAAATTTTGCATATCTAATAAAGCTTAAGACATGATAGTTTTTCATGTTTTATCTACAATGATGCATTCCTTCGGAATCACATTCAATCTCATAAAGAAAATAATTGACTGTAGCCTGTAGGCATATGTAAAAACTCTGATGCATAATGCATAGAATTGGAGCAAAATAAAAAGTAGAATAAAAATAAATTCAGTGCATTAACCAGGTCTGAACGAAACTAGATCAAAATGTGTAACTGAAAATCCGAAAGGGAAATATCAGATGGGAACGTGCCTGAAGGAGATATATGTTCCCATCCAGCTATTTACCGCAGAAGGC
>JARHVA010007199.1:475000-497500 GCA_037957365.1 Torreya grandis | reverse complement strand
CATGATAAATTATGCACTCAACTTACCAAGGTTAGTCTAAGGTAACTAATGTAATGGATGGGTGTAGGTAGAGATATAGAATGGGATAGTTATTTGTAAGATTTGGATTTAGATTAGGTGTTGGAAAGGGTTTCTCATGATGGAACAAAAATAATTATGCAGTGTCACATTGCTCATTAAAAATATATAGCTGAGCAAAAAGAGAGATCCAAATACCTTTAGTGTCTAAGATAATAAGGAGATGAAGTTCCTAGTCAATACTAATACTGTTGAAATGGGGATGGTTAGGATAAATTACTTGAGGGATGATATCAAGTATATTACATTGACATTTACCAATCAATGTCATCTATAAATGTGAATGACGTATGTCGAGGTTAGACCCAAGGAGAATAAAGGGGAGTGAAGGTGAGGATCTAGGCTTGAATCACACTATACGAATGACCTCTATTGTTTTAGAGGACAATGATTGGTGGATCAAAAATTTATTCTTGCTCCTCTAGGGCACCAAGAGCTTTGATGATGAGGTGGGGAATAGGAGTAGCATGAAAAACCCCAATTCTCACTTTTATGTTAATATATTATTTTGTGTTAATTATAATTCCAAGTAATCTAACCCTAAGGAAAAAATCCTTCTTTGATAAGACTAGGTGTCCTAAGAAGTATCATCCAAATGAGACTAGGAAAAGTATAATGGTATGAGATTTTTCGGTAAATTATTTTTTGAAAGGAATTTTTATACTGTTGAACCAAGGTTTTAGAGTTAATTTTCTCTATTTGATAAGGCTTGGTATTTGGATTAATTTTTTTTATTTTTTGGAATATTTGGCTGAAATGAAATCTAACTACTTGATAAATATAAGTAATTGGATGTAAATAAAGATAAATAATTGAAGCTAAACTGAAAAAATGGATCTTTTTTTTCTAATTAATTTTAAATCTATCCAAGGTAAGAGAGATACCTACTCAAACTATGCAAATTATAATTTTCTAACTTTTCTAGATACAACCTATGTGAAGTTATTTTTATGATTTTATAAATATTATATGTACGAATATTACATGAAAAATAAGTTTTAACTAACATGAAAATAACAAAAAATAATATTTCGATATTAAAAATTAAATTCTACTAAACACTAAATAGTTCTTTTACATATGCAAACTAAAACACATTTCAATATTCTTAGATTGGATGCACAATAGCTATGAACAATGTGTTTATTTTGAATAGAATGATTGTTTATATTATAATTTTATATTATTATGATCTAAAAATAACATTATTATTTTATTTAAAATGATATAAATCAATATTTAAATGAGATCTTTGGTCTACCTAAGCTGATTTAAGGTTTTTTAGTTGATTATGTGTATGTGTGCACGTGCATGAAAAGAGTTTGTTTTAAGAATTAAAATTTATTTTAAAAATGATTCAAAGTATGTGAATCATATTATAACATTCACCTATGTTTTGAATTCAATATCATACATTATGAATGAATCTAATGAATTCAAGGAAATAAAGAGACTAACTACTATTTGTTTTTAGTAAAAGTTAGAAAAAAAATGATTAATTTTATATCAAATTTTGTTTTTTATAGAATATCAATCTAATCAATTACAAGAGTAATTTTACTAATATTATCTAAATAAATAGATTTAGAATAACCCCACTTGGTTAGACATAGAAATACATGATTTTTTTATTAAACACATATGCTAAATATAGATAACACCACAAAAATATATAGAGACTATAAGAAAAAATAAATGTGCGATAATAGAAAAAAGAATATTACATCATGAATCAATTATATCTAATATAATTAGAGTACACATCATAGAGGAAAATATAAAAATTAGTCATATTAACTCAGCTACAACTGAAACAAGTCTATAACCACCACTACCAATATACAATAACAAATAATTACAACTCTTCATCACAATATTCAATAATAATTACAATATGATACAATGTACATATAAGACACATGGGTTCCCTAGAGCATATTTTTTGAGCTAAAGTATCTAGTTAATATCAAGTGTTATCTTGATAAGTAGTAGTATTATGGGTAGGGAGAACATCATCTAAGCACTTTTCCACACCAATAATCCCCCACACTTATCCCACCAGGAAATGTCGCATCTTCACAAATGACTAGATAATGATGGCATGGGAATACAGAAAGATAAGAAACTACCCATATGCTATATGATTTCTAAACTAAACATGCATTGTATCATAGAAAAACATTCTATTACAAGATATTACACAAATATGTAAACCATAGTCATCAAATAATAATATCTCAATGAACATAAATATTAAGCATTTATACATACTAACACTTGCATAACATGTTCTACACACAAGTATTCAATATGGAATACATATAACTATCAACCAATCAAAAAAATTTAGAGATGCAAAGAACTCATAACCTATTATAACTTTCATTGAAACATCTCATTCCATTTTTATAGGAGACAATTAGAAAGGCTTATAGTTTTAGATTTATAAGAACTCAAATACTTATTTAAACCATCTTTTAAAATATATGTATAATCCCTATGTATGATCACTTTTATATTATGCACCACAAGTAGTTATTCTAATGTTATTTAAATATTAAACTACTATTCATTTATAATTTTAAAAAAGACATCCCTAAAGGTATTTGTAACTCCAATCAAGGATCGTAAATCATATACTTATCCCTAGAGAATGAAGATTCATGCCAAGTTAAAAATATGCATCTACCATAAAATATTAGGTTAGGAGCTTAGGACTTATTAGGTATATGTACATGACTCTTGATTCCTGTGACCATTTATTATATTTTAAAATCTCCTAATACAAAAATATTTATCAAGTGGAAATGTTGCTTGGAAATATAAATACATTCACTATGATTCAATAGTCTCAATTATCTCATAATCTATATTATACATTAAATATAAATAATCTTATTAACCATCTGAGTAAAATCATATGATCAAGATCCCATTGAATGGGGTTATTATGCACATAAATATGTATCAAATAAAGTCTATATTTTACACTCACGTATGGAACTATAGTTAAATTAGTACACCCTTTCACACAAGTTCAAGCATAAGTATACCTCTAATCCTTTTGCATATTAAATGATACATAGATTTATATCTTTACAGCTATGCTATGAATTTTTTATCCCAAATTATATACTAAGCATATCAAGGTTATTAAAAATTATTGAAGTACTACATTTTATACTCCACACTATACATAGGAAAAACATTATACAAATAGTCATGCCATTATAAAACAAGCATTAAGATTCAAATATCCTTTATTAACTTTTCTAGTTATACCATGACACCATATTTCCATATACTTATTAAGTTATAACTCCAACCCCTCCACCCCAACCCCACCCCCCCCCCTCCCAATTTTAGATATATAGAGGATCCATTGTAAATGTTCACGAATAAATATTGAGCAATCATAAATATATAGTTTAAAATATTGCTTTAGTCATCATGAATTAGACATGTGGACTAATATGTCATTACCATGTCTAAATAAACAATAAAAACACATGTGTTTGGTATAATACATATTCATTATTTCAAAAGTAAAGATACCCATTTATCATATTAGTTACTTATTAGTTATATAAAAATTCCATAAATGTCAAAAGGTATTAAGTATATGAAGGTGACTTCAGATTAATATGAACAAGTAGAGTACATATGATCAACTACCCATTTCATTTCACTAAATATCTAGGTATAGAACTTGCAATGGTGACTTAATTACTATCACAATAAACAACCTTAAGAAATTTCATTTGGTGATTTAAGATTTAATAATGTTAAACCTATTAATTTAATAAATGACAAATATGTTATTTGGGATTCTAACATTGACTTCAATGATGCCAAATAGGTTAATACAAAAAATAATTATAGGGATTTAAAGTTTCCCAACTACCACATGAAAATGCCATTATATATGGCTAGGTATTATTTAGAAGGTGGTAATTCCATAAATAAAGCACTCAATAGGAAAGTAATATATAAATATGCCTTAGTTAATATATTATATATTTATCAATATATAGGGTTGGGATATTCACAATCCTTCATAGGCACTGGAATCAAATTTGAATTTATTATAACTATGGTATGCATAATCCTTCAATATACAATATACATAGATGTTGCATTTAAATGTATGATAGGCATTATAATCAAATTTACAATAAAAATTAAAATATACTATATTCATCAATAGGCAGCAATAAAATGTATATTGATAGATTATTGATATTGCATATTGTATTTAGATCTTTCATAGGCACTCTAAGGAGTTTTATGTCAAAACTGCTTGGTTAAAAGATCTTCCTTTCTCCACCTGATTCCTTGTCTTCTTTTACATGCTATGTTATCTTCCACCTTTTATTTAATTCACCACCTATATGAAATAGGCATAGGACTCCATTTTACTTTAGTTTTTTCTATATTTTCTATTTTTATTTGTTTTAGTATATTTTAATTATTTTTTTATTTTCTTTTTTTAATTCCCTCTTACTTTTATTTAATTCAATTTTTTTTAAATTATTTTTTCAATTTTTTTATCAATGGAAATTTTAAGATTTTTAACATTTAACATTAATCAGGAAGATTAGTAATTTCCCTAATTTATTTATCAGCTCCTAATTCCATGACAAATTAATTAAAAAAATTGAATTTAATCAATTTATACAAATATCAAAAATATTAATTATCATAAATGCAAACACACAAGATAAAAGTAGCTAATCATGAACCTAGACTAATACACCAATCATGCTAGACAATTACATAACACCATTAAACGATGCTATCAAACCAAGTATAAATGACTATCTAATATAAAAAACATTAAACACATTTTGCTAACTACTAAAATAGGCATATAATCATGTACTAGCTAATGTGGTGTGTGCATGGTACTAGTTAATTTAACTTTTATCCTCTAACATATTGATCTTTGTCACCCTTTTAGATGATGTTATCCCTCCATCATATTCTACGATATGCATTATCCTACATCAACCTGACAACTAAACAAGTAGCTAGATAATAATAATCATTATATACATTCATCATAAATATAACTGAAATGATAAATCAACATCATCATAAAGTAAATATACACTTACAACTAACTCATAATAGTGTGATCATGTATCCTAAGCAATATTATTCTACCCCATAAAAATATATATCTCATAGCTTAGTTAAAAATATCCAGATTTAAATTTGTCAATTATAAATATCCATGAATAATCTAGCAAGTTGGTCTGTCGAGGAATCTGGATGTAACATCCTTCCCCCTAAAACTAATCATCATCTCTGATGACTCTTATCAAATATAATTCCAAATTAAAAAAATATATTTAGGAAATCAATAACATGACCGACAATACCAAATTAGTCCAATAAATAGAATTTACCTATATAACTCACTATATTTCCTTGAAGTTATATTATTCCTAGAGTATCGATCCCACAAGACCTTTCTCTATGACATCCCTCAACTTTACAAACATGGTTTTTGAGCATCATTAATTCTAATTAATTTTTTTATGACCACCCTAGGGTCTAAAATCATTAAGACAAGCCTATATACTATAAGACTGACCAACTATGTTACCTTGAATAGTCCCACATATCTTATTGAAAGTATATTTAACTTTCTAAATATATATAAGATCAACATACAACTCAAAAAAAATGACCAAGGAGAGTTCCATAAAACTTTCTAGCCCTCTACACATATCTCTATCATTGAGAGTGTTTTTCTTATTATTAAAAAAAATCAATTAAGGAACCCAGCAAAAAAAATGTGTATAAGTTAAAAATATTGCTACTCCAAATAGCTCATGATAATTATAACATGTCAATACTATCACTACTCCATTGAGTTTTTGACAAGTACAATGATGAATACAAATTTTAAATACTACATTTCTAGTGTATATAAAATTAAGGAATAAACATTCCTCTATATAAATGTATATGGCCATACAACTGAGTTTAACAAGTTTATCTATCAAAACATGAATTTGACAAGTTCATCTATTAGACCTAACTCAATAACAATTGAGTCAAAGTGTGGCTAAGTAGTACATTGTCCTATAACTTAGAACTCATGTTCCTTATTAACCTTTCTTCCTTTAGGTTTCCATGACCCTTTGATCTCCAAAATGTGTACAAGGTTCAGTGAACCACAAATCCATATTGTAGAAATAAATACTATATGCTAAGTAAATTCACATGTACCAACATACATATAAGAAAAATCATATAATTATTATATAAATATATTAAGTTGCCTCTATCCAAGTATAAATAGTATCACACTTCACAACTTAATTTATAGTATTTATATTCATAGTTAAGATGAAATAATGATTACATTAACATAACATACAAAGGATAAAGATCACAACATCCTTTCAACCTTATAAAAGAATAAATGAGATAAAAACTCCTTTCTCAATTAGAATACAACAAATTAAATTTTTATCTCAACCCCTATATTGACAAGTTATTCCATACATCCTATACCTTTCTCTCTTTTGGTATAATGTTCAAAAATAACTCCTCAAAACAACATGATTTAAGAAAAATATAAATCTAATCAAGGGTTTATAATAGCACAATAATTATAATCAAATTATAATTATCAATATAAAATTTAATAAATAATTTAAGGTTTGTCAACCCTCATGGTCTAAAAATAATAATTTAGAATAAGTAGTGACTCTAAAAAAGTAAAAAATGGAAAATATAGAACTAACATCTCAAATAACTCCTACATACCCTCACAAGGTAAAATGAAAATGTTACAATTCAATGTTGCCAAAACACTACCTACTTACCAAATTTGTAAGTATAGTATCAAAATCTATTTATATAACTAGGAGGAAAAAAGATAAGCCACAAAGATGTATCAATTCATCTACTCTTAGAAATTCTCTCTAAATAAAACATATAATATATTATCCCATAAACTTTAATGAAATATGATCAATAACATTTCAAAATCGAGTTCCTATTCAAGAGAACACTAGTTCAAAATCATGAAAACATGAATCCTTTTGGTAGCTTCTAATGATGTCAAACATATAATGCAATAATATAAACTTATCTCTAATATATCTAAGAGAGATGAAACTCCTTCCTTGACCACATAATGTAAGGTTTAAAATTCATAAACACACTTCTAACATAAAGGAATTCTCAATCAAGACATCAACACTCTGATATAAGAAAGTTCCCACTGCCCTAGGTGGTACTAACTAAAAATGGTCTTATACAATTTTTCATTATTATGATTAGTGAACATAAGACATAAATACTAAAGTAAATATATTTAAGTTTAAATAATCATGTGCTTACTAAACTTTCACAATACTAAAACATAAATGTCAAAGGTAAATTTATTACCAAGAAGGATGTATTCATACTCGACGCATTTGATATAAGTGATCAAACTATGCTAAAATATCTGGTTTACAACTCATGAACTATAAATGTAATCACCTACCACTTCATATACAACCATCACCATTGTGATAATAGATAAATTAATCCCCTATACAACTCATACGGGTATGATTTCTCCTAAGGATACACACTTAATGTTCCTACACACACATTCATGAAAGTCTAAAAACTCTAATTATGGTGTAACATGATTTCTTACTGAGCCATCTCAAAAACAAAAATACCAGAGCAATACTTCATGTCACTAGGTTCACATATCTGAACTTAAAGATACATAAGTGCTAATAGAATTAGGTCCTAGAGTTCGATCCATAACTCTAATACCACATGTAACAACCATGTCAGGTTAGACATAGAAATATGTGATATTTTTTATTAAACACATATGCCAAAAATAGATTATAAATGAAAATATACATAGATGATAATAAATAATCAAGGTGTGATAATATTAAAAATCATAATACATCATGAATCACTAATCTCTAATATCGTAAGAGTACACATCATAGAGATGAATATAGAAAGAAATTCTATTAACTTAGCTATAGCTAAAACAAGTCTACAACCACCACTATCAATATGAAATAATAATTAATTACAACTCTTCATGATAATATTCAATAATAAGTAAAATATGATACAATGTACATATAAGATACATGGCTTCCATAGAGCATAGTTTCTAAACTCAAGTATATGTGGCAGTCTCAATTGTCATCTTGATATGTGGTATAAATTGCAAGGGGGAGAGTATTATCCAATAATTTTTTCACATCAAACATGGACCAAAAATCATCTTACATTATTTTCTATCCCACACTATAAATAATGACTATAGTTTAAAATAACCAAGTAAAAATACATTAACTATATATTTTCACTACCATAATTAGTTTCCGAACATATTACAATCTATGATAATGCATATTACCATAGTCCAGTATTTGATGAAATAATTCTTAATTTTCACCAATCAATCACATAAAGTAATATTTAATACATGGAAACATAATATTGTATTCATATAATTAGGTATAAAAAATAAATCATAGTTCCCATGGAACATAATAATATAGTAACTTATGATACACTACATACTCTTAAGATTATATGCATGCATACACAATGTTGTACCAGTTGTCAAAAAATATACCATTCATAGTATTAACCAACATGTATACATCAAGTCAATCAAATGTAGGGTAGAATCTAGACATTAAAAATATGGTATATACCATCCATGTATAATATACTCTCTATATTACTCTATGATATCCCATACTATCATAGTTAACAACTACATAAATACACATAATCAAATTTATGATTTCAAAATCAACCAATCCATAAACATAATAACCATAAAGTAAGTATGAAATTATACCACTTGAGTGTACCCCAAGATTAAACTACATACTAGAATTTCAAAGTAACATTATATTTAAGAGCACATCATGATGCACCATAATATGTTAAATACAACCAAACATTTAAACAAATTAACACTCCCATAACATATACTACACATAATTATTCAATAATAAATACATATAACTATAAACAAATCAAACATTTTCAGAGAAGTAGAAAACTCATAACTTGTAATAAATTTTATTTAATCATCTCATTCTAGTTTTCTAAGAGATAGTTCTAAAGGGTTATAGTTTTGGGTTTCTTAAAACTTAAAGACTTACTCAAACCATATTTTAAACTATAAGTACAATCCTTATGTAATATCACTTGTATATTATGAACGAAAAGTAGTTATTCTAATAATATGCAAATATCGAACCACTATTCATTTATAATTTAAAATGAGAGCTCCCTAAAGGTATTTATAACTCCCATTAAGGATCTCAAATCACATACTTATCCTGAGATAATGAAGATCCATGCCAAGCTATAGATATTCATCTACCATAAAATTATAAGTTAGGATCATAGGACTTATTTGGTACAGTTATACAACTCTCAATTATTGTGACCAATTCTTATATTCTACAATCTCCTAATACCCAAAGATTTATCAAGTGGAAATGTTCCCTGAAAATATAAATAGATACGCTATGATACAATAGTATTAATTATGTCATAATATCTAGTATACATTAAACGAAAATGATACTATTAACCATTTGAGTCAAAACATAAGATCATGATCCACTTCAATGGTGTTATCGTGTACATAAATATCTGGCAAATATAGTCTATAATTTACACTCACCCATGGAGCTATATTTAAAGCAGCACAGCCTCTCACTCAAGTGTAAGCATAAGTATACCTATATTAATTTTTCATATTCAAGGATATATATATTTATATATTTACACCTATACTATGGGTTTTGCACCCCAAATTATATTGATCATGTCAAGGTTAATACAAATTATTAATGTACTATATTTTATATTCCACATTATACATAAGAAAACCATTATACAAAAAGTCACGTCATTATAAAATAAGCATTAAGATACAAATATCCTCTATTAACTTTTCCATATATGACATGACATCAGATTTACATATGCTTATTAAGTTATAACCCCCCATTTTTAAGGTATAGAGCATCCATAATAGATGTCTATAATTAGCTATGGATCAATCATAAATATATAGTCTAAAATATTACTTTATTCATCATGAATTAAAAATGTGGACCAATATGTCATTACCATGTCTAAACACACAATAAAAACATAACTATTTGGTATAACACATATTCAATCTTTTATAAGTAAAGATATTCATTTAAAATAGAATAAGATTTGTTTCAAACTTGGGATTTTCCCCATTTAGATAGTTACATTGAATAAGATTTATTGATTGGCATATCCCATTCATAAGCTATAATATATGAAAATAAAATTATACTTCCAATGAGTTTGGATTAAATTTACAAGAGTGATTTACAAGAATAAATAAATAAATAAATAGAGAAATCTAATTAATTGGTGGTATGTTGTGAAATGACAACAAAGTGAGGGCAATGTGAGATAGGCTAAAAGGCTTGGATTATGGTGGGTAAATAAATAGTAGCCGGGGTAAATTTTAATATCATTATTTTTAATTAATGTGTGTGATTTTATACCTAAGGGTTGCATTGTGCTCTATATTATGATAGGAAATAGAGGAAAGATGAACTACATTCCTATTGATCATCATCAGAGTAAGAAAGTGGGAAACTACCAAAGGATAGAGGGAAGTGGTAGTCCAATAAGTGATTTTTTGAAATTTGTATATTGGTATTTAGGCATCATAAATTCCAAGTAAATTTAGGCTAAATGAATGCTTAGTATTTTAAATGATGATTTTGGTGTCAAAAATTGTAAAATCAATGTGGAAAATGATGTTTTCATTATGCAATTTAGAAGTTTTGTAAAAATGACATTTTTTTTCAAAATTATTAGTGAATTCATAAAACATTATAGTTTATTTTTACCATACAATGAAATTCATCGTAATGGTGATTTTGTTTATGGGTGTACTAAAATCATTGAGGTTAGAAAGAATAGAATGGATAAAAAGAAGTGTCATATGATAATGATTTAAATTTTAATGATGGATTTGAAAGATTTATTTATTTATTTAAAATATTAACAATGTGTTATTTTGATTCTTTAAAAGGATATGGCATATATTAGTCACACACGAGAGATGATTTGGGGTGTTAGAACTAACGAGAAGATTTATAGATTATGAGGTGGGTGTGTTGGACGTAGTGGGATTATGATAGATTATAGAGATGCCTAAGATATATCTTGATAGGGTGATTTTTAAATTATTTTCATAATGATGGCACTCAAATTTCAGCACATTTAACTTTCTTATAGTGGAGATGATAGTCATGTTAGAGGATGTGTGGCAGATACTTCACAACCCGAAGCAATGTGCAAAGGTATGTTGGAGAGACATTACACAAGTGGTATCACTAGATAGAGTTTTTGATGATGATATAATCCCTATGATAATAATAGGTATAAATATATATATGAAAATATGGATTTAGATGAGATAAATGCATTGACACTAGTTTTGATGGATCTTGTCATGGGCATATTGTTATTCGGCAAGAGTGGGAGGCTATTTCTTGTAATTTTGAATGTGATTAGATATGTGGTATATAAGGTCGTAGAGTTTGGATGGAGGTCATGTGTTTTGACACACATTTATAGAGTTTTGTATGTTGTGTTATTCAAGGGAGGAGAGAGATAGACCTTTAAACATTACTACATGTGTAGTTATGCGAGAATATTATAGTAGAGAGACTAGTGGGGAAGATATCATAGAAAATAGATAGAGATATATCTTCTTGTAGATGATATATTATTATAGATGGAGACATGACCTATTAAATTGATTTGGGGTATTTTGGGAGATCACTTAATGAGTTTATTCCTAATGAGATTACCTAGAGATCATACAATGAGGTAGATCTAAGGTGGATATAAGATGTGTGTTATATGGACTATATGATGACACTTTGCTAATTATAAGACATGAGTACATCATATATTGGTGTAGCTTGGATAGGGTGTTGAGATAGTTAGATATATATTAGGATGTTCTGGTAGGGCCACATGTTTTTATGCAGTTAGTTTGGGAGAGACCATACTAGGGACTAGGTATAGACATAAGGGTAGTGGCACATAGATGGATACAACTATATAATATAATATACCAATGAATCAGATCCATAGAAGATTCAAGGATTACAAATTAATATAGGGCATGGTGGGATCATATGTGTTTAGTGAGGCTAAAAACTCCCTATAATAGACCTAATATATGGAGGGATAGGTTACATATGACAATTAGGGTGTATCCATGGATGAAATGATAACTCGTGAAGACTATGTAGGTAGATTACGTAGTGGGTGGAGATGGAGGCACATTTGATGGTGGAGGTGAGGGAGAAAGGGATAATAATATATGGGGGGAGATGCTAAGGGAGATGGATCAATAAGAGTTACTTTTATGATCATTTTTTATAGTAATGATGAGGTAGATTCGGAGGAAAAATTGATACAACCAACTTGGATTTTAATAGCTAGAGGTTATGAAGCATGGCCATTAGGGTGGATATAATCAATGGAAGATGATGGCCTTATCCAAAGGCTATAATAGATTATTATGGATATGGATAAAGATATAGTTGGACTAAAAGGAGATGAAGTGGATTAAGGTGGTCAAAGGGCCTCTAAAGGTGCATAGATAAAAATATTAAATGTGGAGGTGGATTGATTGATGGTAGAGGTTACAATGAGGGATGAGAGATTGGTGACACATAATTTGGGTACTTAGAGGATAAGATAGGGATTACATAGAGGTATTATATAGGGAGAGAGATGTGGCACATAGTGAGTTATAGAGGGACTGAGATCTACTAACATCATCAAGCCAACTGAATACACTACCAAATATTTTGAGAGATAAGGAGTAGGCTTCTTACTATATGAACCTCTGTGAGTGAGCGGTGTCAATAGATTAGTGATCACCATCATTCAAAGAGTATACAAGTATAAGGTTAGGATCAATGACTAGGATAACATGAATAATAAAATCAGAGTGTTTTGTGGGTAAGTCATCTCATCAGATCATGGGTCCTCCATAGAGTACACCATAACATCCAAGATTGACATCTCACCTAGATACCCCTTCATAAGGACAAAGTGAGAGTTAGAAGATTATATGAGACAAACATGTTTTTGAGATGTACATGAGATGGTTAGATGTATTCATGGCCATGATTTACAAACATGTACAAACACACACATGTGCACATGCACACGTGCACCCATGCATGTACACACACACACACACACACACACACACACACACACACACACACACACACACACACACACACACACACACACACACACACACACACACACACACACACACACACACACACACACACACACACACACACACACACACACACACACACACACACACACACACACACACACACACAAACACACACACAGACACACACACACACACACACACACACATGATTCATTTTTTCATTTTGCTATGTGTGTATTGTAATGATATTTTCTTTTGGTATATGTATAGATGGATATAAATATGATTAAATTGTCTCTTATGTATTTTTTTGTTTGAAAAATTTTAGTCCATTTAGCATTATTATTGTATATATGGATGTGAAAATCTATTACAAAAATTATTAACTAGAATTAATGGGCTAATAAATTCTTTTTATAGTCTTTGCATTGAGTTCTGACATGATTTCTAACATTATTTCTACCTTGAATTGAAAAACATTGTTTTTATTTTTCACATGACAATGTACACTAATGGTATAGAAATATGATGATGTCTATTGTGTAATATGCATAAGGACTAATATATTTATAAGTGCGTGACATAATACATCATGATATGGAAGATCATAATAACATCATTTGTAATGTACATAGTGAAATTGACTTAAATAAAAAATGAAGATAAGATAAGAAAAAATACAAATAAATCTATAAAATAAATGATAAAACAAGTGAACATAAAAGTATAGTAACATAAGTAAACAACTGTGCAAACCAAGTAAAGAAAACAATTATAAAAACAAAGATGTAAACAACTATACAAATAAATAAGGATGTAAACAACCATACAAATAAGTAAAATAATTGTCTTTTTATTATGTCATTTTATAGATTATAAATCCTTCATAATGTGATATTTTTCATAATGATGACCTTATAAAATACAATCCACATAAGGTGTGGAAAGGGTGCCTAAACTAAAGACAATGACTTTAAGATTTTCTTAATATTTTTAGGTTATTTTTTTGGTTTTTTAGGATGGACAACTACATTGTGTACATAAGTTATAGAATTTTTAATGTAAAGGAAGGGATATTTTATTATGGATGGGCAAGTTATCCAATAATTAAAAATGGGATGTTATTTATTCAAGATATTTTTAAAATTTGAATGGAAGATTTATTCATTTAACCATCAAGATCAAAACATTTATTCAAATGACAAAGTTGACTAAAATAACATGAAAATGTGTTATAAAAAGAGACAAAGGATAATATGGTATGAAGATGCCCCAATGTAAAAGTGGTGTGTATAGAAAATGGTGTATACATGGTGCTAGAAAGTAGTTTTCACCATGGTGTTTGTCCAAAGTGTTATAAGAATAGTTTTCATTTTTGGATAAATTATTGTTATATTAAATTAGTAGTTATATATAACAAAATTAGATCTATTTATGCATGAAATCACTTGAGATACATCGTACTTATTAGATCATCAAGTTATTCACCATATTCAATATATAGTCATAAGCATCTAATTTTTACATGTGTTATCATAATGTTTGAAAATTTTGAAATTAGTGAAAATTTAATATTATTTGTTAATTTTTGGTTTGGACTCAATTTATAAAAAAATTTAAAAAATAAAGTTTTTAATTATTTAATTAATTAATTATAAAATCATGGTTAAAACACTTTATATCTCAGAATGTGTAATATCATTTTTAAGCTTCCCCATGTAAAACATCATTTGCTTTTCTCATAATTTTTAAATTTTCATTAAAATTTTCATAAGCTATGCAAATGCTTTTCACTTTTTTCCTATGTTGTGTAAAAGTACCTCGATGCTTTTTCGAGTCGTGCAACTTGTATTTTTGATTTTTAGCATGGTGAAATTATAAATTAAACACAATAAATCAATCAAATTTTCCCCACTCCATGTAAATGTCATTTCTAATTTAATAATTTTTGAAACTACATGTAAATGCCATTATTTCTTCCCC
The DNA here is from genome assembly GCA_037957365.1 of Torreya grandis. NCBI lineage: Eukaryota > Viridiplantae > Streptophyta > Pinopsida > Cupressales > Taxaceae > Torreya > Torreya grandis. The sequence continues at coordinate 482,151 of JARHVA010007199.1, read as the reverse complement.
ACATTGTGAAAATATCATTATTTCTCTAAATGTTGTTAAAATAAACTTCCTCTCTTCTAAAATCTTTTTGAAATTGCATACAAATGCATTCAATGATATTCAAAAAATAAAATGAAATGGGGAAATAATAGGGAAGAAGAAATTTTTTATTGGCTACCACACAAGATTCCATGAAATCTAAAGAAGAACAAAGAGCAAAGGAAGGTTTTTTTAATTTATTTTCTTATTCTCTCCTTCTAAGAAGAGGTGTCATAAGCATGTAAGGATAATTGGAAAGATAATAAATAAATTCATAGATCACAAGAAGGTGAACAATAAGTTTTCAATTTTCATTCCTTTTTTGCTAATCAAGAAAATAGTATAGTGCCATAATGGGAAGAAAAATTGGTTAAAAATCGTAAAGGATCCATAATTTAATTTAATTATTGCCACATTAGAGACTGTATGACTATATGATGATTTTATAGAGTGAATTTTAAATATAAAGATCATTTTTTATATCTATCATAACTAGGTCCATATGATCTTGAAAAGAACAAGTGTACAGCCCATTGAGGGAAGGAGACATAAGGAGATGATAAATAAAATAAAATATTTTGATAAAATTTTATTTATTTTTGCTATGCAAAGATTTTGTATTACACCATGGAGGAAAAATAAAAATAAAAGGAAATAGACAAGTTAAAAGATGCAATTTTTAAATTTTCTCTTGCCACGTTTGGAGGCTATATGGCCTACGAAAAAGACTAGAAGTGCAAAAAAAAGAGTAAATATATTTTTATTTTATTTTTACTCAACAAGGTCATATGATCATGGAGATGTAAAAAAATTACAAAAATAAATAGAAAAAACATATGTATAATTGAGACACTACATGTAGAATTATCAATTTATAAGTTTTGATATATAAAAAAAGACTGGATTTGTCTTTGGTTAATTTATAACATTGTAGAAAGATCATAATTATTATTATTATTTTTAATTTCCATCATAGGTGTAAATTTAAGGAGATAATTTAAAATTTAAAAGCATAATTTTGATTTGTTTTCATCTGCCATATGATAATTGTACAGTACTAAGGGAATGAGGGGTAAGGTGAGTAAAATTAAAAGGATAATTTTGAATAATATTCAATGAAAAATAATCCATATGACCATGTATTGGGTACAAGAGAGAATAAAAAAAATTAAAGTTACTAATTAAGTATTAATTGTTCTTGGTTGTATAAACAAGCCATATGGCATTTTAGAAGATGAGGAGGGTTTAAAATTTTTAAAAATCAAGTTACCAATTTTATTTGTTTTCTTTTTCTCTTATATGCCCCATAAAGTTCCAAGTTAAATAATTAATAAAAAATAATAAGTTATTTAATTTGTTTTGATATCGCATAAGAAAGTTGTATGGCCCAAGAAAGAGAGGGGTGAATTTATAAAAGTTGAAAAGAGAAAAACAATTTTTGTCTTATTTTTATTTGCAAATTTAACACCATATCTAGGTTATGGAATAAAATAGATAAATAAAGGAAAAAATAGAATAATCTAAATTTCATTTTGCTTACTTGTGACAAAAATAAAATTATTTGGGCAAAACAAAAGTAATATAAAAATTTCAATTGAAATTCATCTAGTGAAGAAAGGTGGTTGGTAAGAAGTTAAAAGTTATATGGGATATTGAAAAATCTCTAGATCAATTTGTATAGGCAAGATTGTGAGTATGGACTTATGATTTAATTTAAAATAACTCATTTTGCTTTGAGTTATTTCATTTTATCAATTTTATAAATAAATAACCATTGTGAAAATATCTCTCAATTGTATATTTTATTGTAAAATTGAATGTCTTTGTCTTCTATTTTGGAAAAATAAATTCCGAGGAAATATAAAGAAAACATGAAATATTAGTTTTAATTTATGACACCTCTCTCGCCATTAGAATCCAATGTGGAGAACATTATAGATACTGATCTAGGTCATATCTACTTAGATGAATTTTGCGTGAGAATGAATGTTGTGCATAAAACTATCTTGACTTTGGTCAGAGTATTTTTGATAGTGGAATATCACAAGCTACAAATTTTATAATTTCATTATAGTCCCTTAGATTAGTTTTAGTCATGGTAGAGCACTATAATTTAGAGATGAGGGATGTGAGAGATTAACAAGATGAGTTGGAGAAAAGTTTCACTTCAAAACATACAGATAATATGTTGCATCTTCCACATCAATACTTTGTTATGCATTTAACTCCTGAGTCTTCTCAAAAAAATTGAGATGATAAGAATGTCTCTTGTGCTAACCATGCCAACAATAGATGGTTGACCAAACCAGAACATTATTCTACATGACTCCCTACCAATATTATGAAATCTAATTTTAAGAATGAGATAAATGACATAATACCACTATTTCACATAATAATTGTGATTTAAATAGTAAAAAAAAATTATATTTGGATTTAAAAGTTTATTTAGATCATTCACAGGGACACCCAATATCTAAATTAGGGACAACTAATTAGTGACGCAATCCATAAACAACTAATGTAAGTGAAGGTCATATCAAAGTTTTATATGATTTCCTATCTTGTTTATGTTGTGGCTAGTTGAGTATATTTTAATGTATTTCATATAGTGGGTGACTTCAAGAAAAAAATATATGAATGATATCCCCAACTTGTATTTAAATAAAACACCCAAGATTTCAAAAGGGTGAATGATTGTTTCATTAATGTTATCATTTAGTTGTTTGATAAAGAGATTTTCAACATGAAGACGTCAATGGAAACTACCATATAAATAACTAGATGTGGTAATTGGCTCATATAGTTCTTAAATTTTAACTATTTGAGGGTTAGTAGCAGTGAAGTTGTTCCTTATATGCTTCCACAATATGATGATGGTAAGAGGGCATTAATGGAGCTATTAAAACAATTTGTTGAAACACATAATTTTTTTTAGGTTTTGATAGAATAAGGGTAAAATTAATAATTTCTATTGGAAAGTACACTTGTCCAATTTATAAAAATAACATGAAGGAATGAATGTCATAATACAGATAAACATAATTGAAATAACATCGCATATAAGAATTATCTTGAATGTTAAAACAATAAATATTATTTAAGTTTTATTGTTTATATATTATTATTATTGATGTGTATTAAGTACCAAGTTATTATAAATAAAAAAAATTGGAGCTCTAAATTATTCAAATGTATCCCTATATTTTTAATTCATTTATTAAGACCAACACTCCTAGACCAACTGAGATTCGGGGCCATGAGATGGGATGAGATTAATTTTTATTGGATAGGATATTTTTAATATAAATTATGACTCATAATTTATGCATGAAGATAAAATCACCCTAGATGCATGTTTTATTTAAAAATTATTATTATGATGACTCACTACCAAAGATTTGTATAAACTGATTTATAGATACTCTATGTCCATCTTAAGTGTGCATAATTAAATATTAATATTTTTGAGGTTATAATTAAATTTGGTTATTTTGTAAATGTTTTTCAATAAAATAATTAATATATAATTTTAGGATGTTTTAATCTAAATTAAAATATTAATTCTCTCATTATTTCATTAGTTAACACTAAGAAAACTAGATTGTTACAATCTAAAGTGCCATGAGAGGCCTCATTTAAGATCTATTTATGGTGCAAGTTTATTTGATTACTATGTGGATATTAAGTACATAATTAAAAAAATTGAGAGGTCACAAAGGAATGATTGATGTAGATGCAAAAGATAGAGATAAGCAAATGATTTTTATTCATAGAATGGCATTCACAGTTCAGAAAGCTTCACTTTCACACATATCTAACAGATTATATTTGGATTTGATCAACCAAAACATATATAGGTTACAAAATAAATTTCATGTCTTTTGAAAATAAAAATGTTATGGTCTAGAGGGTCTAATGATATAAGAAACCATATTAATCGTGATAGCCTGTACATATAATTTATTCTAACTACCATAGAAAAATGTCCTAAAAAAAGGTCCCCACCTAAAATAGTGAAGAGAGAGATCATAAATCATATAGATCTTTGGTTTCTTCTCTCCCTCATTGATTATTGAGTAAAATATTATAGACTTGAGAAAAGGGATTAGTCTAAGAAGGATCAACATAAACATTCCTCCATAGGAGAGTGCCACATGTATGGTGGACACTATAAAATAAATCAATAGTTTTTTCCACACTTATGTTGAAATTTATCTCTTTACATATACTTGAAACAGAATAGGATTTAATTTATATTAATAATATATTTTTTATAACAATAATATTTATATATTTATATCATTTTATTATATAAAAATATATATTTTTGTAATATATAAAAAATATGAAAATAAAAAATGAGAAATGAATGTCATATAAAAAATGATATTAATATAAATGTCACAAAAAAATTATTAACAGATAGAGATGATTTTCAAATTTAACTCATGAATGGAATGACACCTACATGAGAGTTTTATCTCTTATGATAGTGACTATCATGGTGATTGATTCAGAAAAACACTAGAAGAATCAATGGATTGTCTCTAATCTATTTCAAAAAATATATCAAATGGTTGGAAGTAGGAATGCATTCTCGAATGTTGAATTATTATTATGTTTCCAACCGATAGACATGGGAGGTTATTTCATTAATAATTAACAAATCCTATGCATGATAGACATATAATTATTTTTGTAGGAATAGATTATGCAATATTTTTTATCAATGGGTGCACATTGCATGATCATTAAAATTAAATTAAGATCACCCAATAGATGATGCATAATTGTGTATCCAAATTAATAAATTCATTAAGCATGGTTAAATGTTTCATTTTAAGTTTACCCAATAGATGAAGCACTATTTTCTATCGAAATTAATGTATTAATTATGTATGGTTAAATGTCTAGTTAAATGTCTTGATGAGGGAAAAATAAATGAAAATGGATGTGAGTAAATTATAAGGGCCTCATAGAAATAAAATAACATGTCCATTTTAAAATTGGTTAGTGAAAATACATGATGTTACTCTATTAACCTATACCATTTATTTGGATGTCTAACTGACTTACATAAATAAAAATAGCTTTTAATTAAGACATATGATCAAATCTTTAACTTAATATTAGTGACAAGGTTAAAACATGGTGTTTATAAATCATAGTTAGGATATATATAGGAGGGATACAATAGTTTTCTTCATCATATTATAAATTATATTTTTATAAGGTTTTGGAGGTTTCTAATTTAAAATATAGCTCATAATTTATTAGTATATTCTACTCTATTTTATTCATTGTTTTATCTCATTTTATGATTCTATATATTTTTTTAAGTAATTTCATTAAAAGTTGTATTATAGATTTACTTTGGGCAAAAGTATAGGAAAACCCCTAATTTTGGATAATCACTTATATCTTGTAATTTGTTATGAATTTTTATTTTTTCCCCTAAAGCTATGCAATCAATAAAGGATGCTACACTAAACATTGATCTTTTAGTTGTCACTTTTGTGAAAGTTATTGTGGTTTTATGATTTTTCATAAGTTTTCTCTACTGACCACATTTTAAGAATGTTTTTATATTTTATAAATAGTTTAGAAAATATCATATAAATATAATGGAAGTATGTTCCTAGATGTTTTTGTTTTGATGGTAACATATGTCTAATGGACCAAAAACTACGGGTTAAGTCAAGTGTTCTAAAACTCTAAGTAAAATCCTTTAAAAGAGGATATGGAGTAAAAATGAGAATTAATTGATCTTTTTCCCACATTTTTATTCAACAAAACCCATGGCGACCCATCTTGAGTATAGTGTGTAACATATATTATCTAATATGACCAACATAAATCACTAATTGGATGATCTTGGACATATACTAGGTAGAATTTTGAATTTTTAAATGAATCCATAAAACCAATCTCAAATTATTACTACTCAAACCAGATAATGTGAAACTTTGGGTATAACCAATGTAATCTCTAATTTACATCTCAAACTTTGACTTCAAATTGTATCCATTCAGTGTTGTCAATCATGTTGCAAACATTAAAAATTCATAAGTTTGGTGGGAAGGATATGAAGACTTAGATTAACTAAATGGAGAAATTTTTTGGTGTAACATCAAATCACATGTATACAAAAGGTATTAATGGATTACTTATATTGATAACATTAAAAAATCATTTCCATTATTGATGGTTGTGTGCTCAAAAAAATAAAAAATTGTCATAGTGTGACTTGACCAGTTTTTCCAAAGGAGATAAAAACGTGCTATCACATTAGTGTGGGAGAAAATTACTTCAACCAATTATAGAAGGTAAGAAAAAAGTTATCAATCAAGGATTAAAATTTTTTATTAAAGAGTAATATTAATAATAGTATTCATGGATTGTTATTGAGTCACATACATATCAATATCTTATGTAATGATTGTAAAACAAATTTGGTGATCATTTTTTTATAGCTATTCACATTGTAAATATTTTATTTGGTGATATATTGGATTTGATTTGATTATGCGGTAGATATTTTTATATCCCATACACTTTCTGTGTAAATCCCAAGCATAATGGTCTCATATATAATTGAGTAAAAACTAGATAACCTGCTAAAACTTCCTTCACATCTTCATATACTGGTTAGAGGGAGAAAGTGAATTGATCACGGTTAAAAGATAGTTACGTGATGTTGTATATGATGAATGAAATGGATTGTCAGTTGAGATATTTAAATTTTTGATGGATAAGATGAATTTCCTATTGATATCTTTAAATCCATGTATGAAACCTACCTTTTCTATGCATCTTCCCTCATCCCAACCATTTCTATAGATAAATGCAAAGAATCCTTAACAAAAACTCCATGAAAACATACCAATATCCATTTTGAGTTGTATTTGACGTATACATGAATATATTTTTTGACTTTTGGCATAAAATACAATCATTTTTTTGGGTGGTTTATATAAGATTCAAGGTAAAATTATGAATGGACCTTAGAAAAATGTAAATGAAGATAGTTAATTTATACATTGCAATAAATATTTATTTATACTATTCATTTACTACTATTATTTATTTGATAAAACCATTGACACATGAGATGGTTCATCTCATGCTCT
>JARHVA010007199.1:432500-465000 GCA_037957365.1 Torreya grandis | reverse complement strand
ATTTATTTTGATTAGTGGTTTTTACTTGTAAGACATTCTCAGATATATTAATATTAGTTTTAGTAATTAGATGGAAAGGAGAAATCTTATCATAGACGTCATTAGGCTTAAGATTGGGTAAAGTCCATCCTGGACCAGGATTACATTCTTCAATTTCAATAGTAGTATCATTAACAGAACATTGAGAAAGTTCATATAAGGTATAGACGTCAGATGTACCTAAAATATCACCTGAAGATTGATCCAAAGCTTCCATTGATCTTCTTATCTTCGTTACTTAATTGGATCCACACACGCCTATCCCTGGCTTCAACGACCATGCCACTTTTCTATTTATAGAAGAGAAATTGAATGCAATACCAGACCAATATAATCAAGGATATTCAGATAACACAGAAGTAGTACTTATGAACTAAACTCAAATGGAAACTATATATGAGACAAGATCTTCATAGGATTTCAACATGAAACATGGCTTTGATAGCATTCACGTGCAGAGATTTAAACATAGTAGAACATAACACAAAACTTCTTGCAAATCACACTTCCTTATTAACATCAATACTTGATTACAAACTCAAACAGGCTTACACAAGACTTTCTTATGGAAATTCTATAACTTTGACACAACTAAAAGACTTCAAGACTTCTAGACTTGCTTCTCTCAAACCGGATTCAAATTGACTTGATTGAAATGCATAAGACCTCTCATATTTATAAGAAAGAGATGAGAATATCTACGGTTGTCAGCAAGCAGCAAGATCAACGAAACAAATAGAAGATGCCAACTAAAGTGAGTTATGGGCCCACTTCGCTTCGGCACCAAGAAAAGCATAAACTGACTCTAGAAACATCTATCAACATGGCTGATAGAATACCACCTTTAGATAGTGGTGTGGTCCACAAAATAATTAAAGAGGGATAACGTGCCCACATTCACGATTACGGACAAACCCCATAATTAGTAATCAATCTTTATCACATAATTCATAACTACCCTGAGGTGAATATTGAGAGTTAGCTCCACTATGGTCCATATCTTCAATGTCAGTATGGTCCATATACATGGTAGATGGAATCCTTAAGATATGCCCTGGAGGTGTCGGTGGAAAGACAGCTTGATGGGAAACTGTAACCCATCACCAAAGTGCTCCTAAAGGGACAACAACTCTATGCATAGCATGATCATTCTTTTGCTGATTGAAGACTGAATGGAGTTAAAATTTAACCCGAAATGGGATCCTTAAAGCAATAAAAATATTCTTCACATGTTTAGGAGGAATTATTAGCATATGATCATCGGATGCTTTAATAGGTAGAATATAATCAAGAAATTCATAAAAATAATCTGGGATTTCTCTAGATTCTTAAAAGTTCTCACTACCTAGATTATAACTGGGCCAAAATGTAGACCAGTGAAATAAGAACACTGTTCCCTTCCTTCTAACTGACTACATAAAAGGATTATGAGTGCCTGATAAATCACTATTATCACCTTCTCGATAGCGAATAATGGTAGAGCAGGTACTGGATCTATCTAGTTTTATGAAATATGAAGTCCAACCCAAGTTTTGATCATTCAAGAGATTAGCTGCTTCATATGATTTGGCTTTTAGATGAGCAACCTCATTTCTGAGCTAATTTGAGACTGAAGGAACACTTCTCCATATATGACTATGAAACTCATCCCAAACTTCAACAGTCACAATCATAATTTACTTATCTGATTCTGGATGAAATTCCCTAGTCATGAAATCTGCAAGAGAATTATGCTTACCAAAAATATGCTCAACTAAAAAATCAAAATCAGATAAATGTGTAGCCCATTGAACTAATCTACTGATTGATCCTTTCTTTAGATTATTTGTAGCATGCAGGATACTCATAAAATTCTTCAAATCAGACCTAACCACAAACTTCTATGATCTGACAAAGAACATAAAAGACTAAATGGCTTTAATGATAGCAAGTATCTCTTTATGTGTGGAGTGATAATTCTTTTGAGCCTGTTTGAAGGTTCCAGATGCATCTTTTCATGGTCTTTTTGATCCATCAACCAATTTTTCTTTCAATACTACACCCCAATATAAATCAGAGGCATCAGTTTCAATAGTATTTAAACCATTACCTGGTAAAGCTAATGGAGGTAGATTCTGACATTTTGCTTTGATCTGTTGAACTGCTTGAGTCATTGCAAGAGACCATTCTAGAGCATTTTTAGACAACCTTTTATTTAACAAAATTATGTCTTGAGTAAGCTGATAATAATAACCAGTAACATAATTAACACATCCCAAGAATCTTTGTAACATATTTTTATCTGATAAAACATAAAAAAAATTACTAATAGCTTTAAGAACATGTTCTTGAATTGTAACTTCTCCTGACCTTATTGTAATACCAAGAAAATCTATCTCATCCTTAAGTTTTACAATTTTCTCGGTTGAGAGCACTAAATCATTTTAAAAAACATTCTTATAAAATTGTTTTAGATGGTCTAGATGTTCCTTGGGAGATTTACTAAATACCTAAATAGCATCCATGTATACAATATTAAAATTAGAATATGCAGCAAATATCTGATTCATCATTTGCTAAAATATGTTGGGAGTTGTCTTCAAGCCAAATGGTAAAACATTCCATTCATATTGCCCAAATGGAGTAATGAAATTTGTTTTATATCTATCCTTTTTAGCAACTTAAATTTTCAAAAATCCAGACTTAAGTTAAAATTTAATGTATACCTTACTTCCATTAATTCTTTGCAAAATTTCATCTTTAGATCGAATCAGATGTTGAACTGACACAACATACATATTCAAGGGAATGTAGTTTATAACCAATCTCTTTTTTCCTTGAACCTATTCATACCTTTTATTTACATAAAAATCTTCACATCCACATGGACTATTAGAATCTCTAATTAGTCCCTGTTCCTTTAACTAAGTAATCTCCTTTAAACATTCATCTCACAGAGAAGGAGACATACCTGAATGTTGAACTTTGAACTTAGGCTCAACTTATCTTTCATTCTTATCTATTATCATCTTAACCTCAATAAAACATTCATGATGCTTTCTATGCTAGAAAGAAAGAGGATTCTCAGAACAACAATTAGTAATGATCTTTGAAATTATTGAATTAATATCATCTTGACATAGATTTATCTTTCTATGAATCTAGGAATTATCAATAACCATTTTACCTTTTTCTCTGAGCGCGATCCTGCATTCATACCTACCTTTCTTATAGAGAGAATATTTATGTGCCAATATTATTTCATGAGGCTGGATGATGATAGGATAGAAAGTAGTTAGGTTATCTGAACCAATCATCATATCAAACATTGGGATTTCATGCTGAACTATTTTGAACTGATACATAGAATCTCCTAAAATAATAGGTACATAGGTAGATAATTTTGAGATTATTGTTCTGACATTGAATGTCAATCTATGGAAATCTTCTTCCCACATATCTGTAGGGATGGAATTATAACGAGAAAGAGATATTTCAGCACCAGTATCAATCAACACATCAAAATTATAAGGTTTAAACCTATTCCACTTAATAGTCAATTCACATATAGGACTGTTAGTAGTGTGAATTGAGACTTGATGGATGCTATTATTCATATCATGATCCTGAATAGCTGAAAATTGAGAAAATTGGGATGGTTCACCCCCCTCGAGAGAAGAGTAACAGTCTATTACCTGGGCAAGCTCTTGTTTAAAGAGTTGTTCATCTGCTTCAGCATTAGCTTCTTCTTTGAGTAACTACTGCATTTCATCTTGCGCATGGGCTAAAAATCTTTGTAACTAAGCAATATGATTGGTATGCCAAGTATTGCACTCATGCATATCAAGTTGATAAGGAGTTTGAACATCAGGGGATTGAATAGCAAGCTTCTTAGAAAACTGATTAGATAACTACTCCTTTTGTTGTTGCTACTGAGAGAGATGTAATATATACTGATGCTCAGTATTAGTAAATTTTTTCTATAAAAAATTTCTCTCATAAACCATATACATAGGGGTATTATCATATTTCCGCTTTAGATATGAAATTTGCTGAGACAAACTGAGACTATCAAAAAATTGAGCTTTAAGCATATGAATCAAAAAACCAATATATGAATCATATTCTGAGGATTCAGAACTAGAACTAGATTTATGATGATTCATATTAACTTTCTCATCTTAAGATTCTAAAACTAAAGATTCATATAGTAGAATGTCAGATGAATAATACTCATCATCAGTCACTAAAACATAATCATCTTCATGAAGATCATATTGCTACAAAAAAATCACTTTCTTAGAATGTTTTTCCTTGTTGGGGCATTTATTAGCATAATGGTTCCCTTGGCAAAGGAAACATTTAACAGGTGCTTTAAAAAACCCATGTTTTCATTTTTTGAAGAGCTTCTTAGAAAATAACTTCTTTTTCTTCTTATTCTGAAACTTATTTTTAGACCTCAAGAATACTGACTTTTTGGATCTGAACAAGCACAAGAAGACTTTTTCTTCTTTTTTCTTCTCAATTTCCTATACTCATTAATATCAGCACATCCAAAATAATCAGCAAGAGAGTTACAGAATTTAACTCCTAATTGCTTATGAAACTTCATTGTCTCTTTGTGATATTTCTTTTCTAAGCACAATTTTTCATTCACAGCTTTGATATTCTAGTTTATTCTTCAAAATGACATTATAGACAATTCTTCACCCATTACTTATTTATATTTAGCAGAGAAATATTCAAGAAAAGACTACATATCTGATCTTATAAGCAGTGTTGAAAATTTCACCAGAGCTATAAAATAAATTTTCCATGTAACACATATACTCATCTAACCGAGTCATGTCACATAATTGTGCTTTGAGAAACTTAGCTTTATTAGTAGCTTTTTCATTATCTATTATTCCTACAAATTATGAATATAGACCATTACACAAAGCTACAATTGGCTCATTATCTCTGACAATATTATCCTGAAATGCTTTACCACAAGCATCCCACCAATATTTAATATTTCCAATGAATCCATTAGCTATCTGCTAAGTAACATTAATTGGATCCTTTTTGAGACCAAAGATCTGGACATTAGCTAAAGAGATCATAGCATGTATCATCTCCTTCCTTCAGGCTGGAGACTAACAATTAAAGTTCCAAAAGAAAGGTAGAAGATTTAATGTTCTAATCTGGGAATCTAAAGGAGGTATAGAACTAGATGATTCTCCCATTTCAAAAATTCCTTCTTTTTCTGTAGCTTATATTTTTGCCATGCCAATCTGAAATATTTTATCAGCTATATTATCACTTTTTTATTTCCTTTTTTCTTTAGTCCTTTTTATTTCTTCTTTCTGATGTTTTTCTAAATTTTGCCAAGTTTGTTTATTATAGGCAATATCATATGAAGAAAATATATCCATTACAGAGGAATATTGTTCTGAGATCTTATGATGTATCTCAGGAATTAAAGCAACAGTGTGATTTTGATTAACTATTTCTCTAGAAAGACTGTCAATATTAGAAATAGTTTCTCGAGGTTTTTCTTCTAAATTTTGTTCCATGGAAGAAACATGAGAATTTATATCAGACTATTCTTGCATCATATCTGTATTTTGAACTTTTATCTTAATCTTAGAAATATTTTTATCCTTTAGTTCATCAATCTTTTTGATAGCTTCAGACTATTATTGCTTAAGTAAAATAGATTCAGTGTCAATCTTTTGAATGATTTGATTTTGTCTAGATATCTCATTGCTATTTAAGAATATAATAGCTCAAGAGAGTTCACCCTTCTGGTACAACTCTATACTTTTCATCATGTTAGATATCTGATCTAGACTGGACTGAATACTGGAAACTTTTGTATTGAAACATTTCATAGCAACATTGTTCCATTTGAGAAGCTTAACTTCACTAGACTGATCAAGACTTCTGTCAGAAGTTCTCAGATAATACATTTGAGATCTTATTTTCCCATCAGGGGAATACTGATTAAAATTAAATAGCTTAGGGAATCCTTTCTCACTATAAGATTCATCTCCTAAGGGAGTTTTCCAAGTATGACCATCATCTTGAGTAGAGGATCCTTCCATGCATACTTTTCTAGCTCGAGATATTAACTATTGATTTCTTTCAAACATCTTTTTTAAATCTAAATCTCTCTTATCTCATTGGACCATATGGATCACTGACTGACTTGGATGACTGAGGATATTTTTGTAGTCAAGGCAATAGTAGGAATCAATCTACAGATCATGGACCTTTTGAACATGTAAACAAGGAAGACTAGATATGAGGATGACTTAAACCAGATCACAGACTTATCTAGAAGGTCTTTTACAGAGGTGGCCATTGATAGAGATTTCCTAAGTTATTGAATAAAATCAGTATCAACAATGCATTTTTTGGTAAACTTTAGTTTAGACCAAGAAATAGCTTCTACAGGTAGTATTTGGCTATTTGGTATGGCTTGACTCACCATGTTTTGGCCTTGAGTAGGGGTGTGCTTAACAGCAGGGTACAGTGTATTGGTTAAGTGATACATAGCTTTATACTGAATAGCCAAAGGACAAAAACCAACAAACATATATAAACCAGCGGTTTGAAGAAAGAGCTTAAAGATTTTATTGAAATTAGCTTTCTGATGGATGGCTATAGGGTAATGCGGATAGACAGTAGTATCGATGGGACCATCATGTAAGCCAATTTGAATAGCATACTATAAGTAAGTAGAGAAAGACATCAACGATTATCTAGGAGGCAAGCAAGAAGGCTAACATTAAGACCACGACAAAAAAGATGATGAATACCAATAGATATAGATCCTATATGAAGAAACTTATATTTTTGTGGGGAACACAATTGAACAATTATTTTATCATCAAACAACTGTAAATAATATTTATTTTGATCAGTGGTTTTTACTTGTAAGACATTCTCAGATATCTTAATATTAGTTTTAGCAATCAGATGGAAAGGAGAAATTTTATCATACATGTCAGTAGGCTTAAGACTGGGTAAAGTCCATCCTGGACTGGGATTAGATTCTTTGATTTTAATAGTAGTATCATTAAAAGAACATTGAGAAAATTTAGATAAGGTACAAACATCAGATGTACATGAAATATCGCTTGAATATTGATCCAGCACTTCTATTGATTTTCTTATCTTTGGTATTTGATCGAATCCACACACACCTATCCCCGAATTCCAGGACCATGCCACTTCCCTATTTTTAGAAGAGCAATTGAATGTGATACTGGACCAATATAATCAAAGATATTTAGATAACACAAAAGTAGTACTTATGAACTAAACTCAAATGGAAAATGTATATGAGACAAGATCTTCATAGGATTTCAACATGAAACATGGCTCTGATACCATTCACGTACATAGATTTATACACAATAGAACATAACACAAAACTTGTTAAAAATCACACTTTCTTATTAACATCAATACTTGATTACGAACTTAGACATCACACCAAACAGCCAAATACTACCTGTAGAAGCTATTTCTTGGTTTGAACTCAAGTTTCCTTGAAAATGGATTGTTGATACTGATTTTATTCAACAACCTAGGAAATCTCTGTCAATGGCCACCTCTATAAAAGACCTTCCAGATAAGTCTATGATCTGGTTTAATTCATCCTCAGATCTATCCTCTATATCTAGTCCTCCTTGTTTACATGTTTAAAAGGTCCATGATCCACAGATTGATTCCTAGTATTGCCTTGACTACAAAAATATCCGCAGTCATCCAAGTAAGTTAGTGATCCATATAGTCCAATGAGATAAGAGAGATTTAGATTTACAAAAGCTATTTGAAATAAATCAATAGTTAATATCTTGAGCTAGAAAAGTATGCATGGAAGGATCCTCTACTTAGGATGAAGGTCATACTTGGAAAACTCCCTTATAAGATGAATCCTACAGTGAGAAAGGATTCCCTAAGCTATTTT
This sequence comes from Torreya grandis, assembly GCA_037957365.1. Taxonomy (NCBI): domain Eukaryota; kingdom Viridiplantae; phylum Streptophyta; class Pinopsida; order Cupressales; family Taxaceae; genus Torreya; species Torreya grandis. Next base: position 457,019 of record JARHVA010007199.1, on the reverse strand, counting down.
ATTTTAATTAGTATTCCCCTGATGGGAAAACAAGATCTCAAATGTATTATTTGAGAACTTCTGACAAAAGCCTTGACTAGTCCAGTGAATTCAAGCTTCTCAATTGGAACAATGTTGCTATGAAATGCTTAAATACAAAGGTTTGCAGTATTCAATCTAGTCTAGATCAGATCTCCAATATGATGAAAATTAAAGATTTTTACCAGAAGGGTGAACTCCCTAAAGTTATTACAGTCTTAAATAGCAATGAGATATCTAGAAAAAATCAAATCATTCAAAAGATTGATACTGAATTTGTTTTACTTATGCAACAATAGTCTAAAGTTGAAAAAAGATTGATGAACTAAAAGCTGAAACTATTTCTAAGCTTGATGAGATAGAATTTCAAAATATAGATATGATGCAAGAACAGTCTGATATAAATACTCATGTTTCTTCCATGGAGAAAAATTTAGAAGAAAAAGCTAGAGAAACTATTTCTAATATTGACAGTCTTTCTAGAGAAATAGTTAATCAAAATCAGACTGTTGCTTTAATTCCTGAGATACATCATAAGATCTCAGAACATCTTCCTCTGCAATGGATATATTTTCTTCATTTTATATTACCTATAATAGACAAACTTGGAAAAATGTAGAAAAGCATCAGAAAGAAGAAATAAAAAAGACTAATGAAAAAAGGAAATCAGAAAGTCATAATATAGCTAATAAAATCTTTCAGATTGGCATGGAAAAAATAGAAGCTACAGAAAAAGAAGGAATTTTTGAAATGGGAGAATCATCCAATTCTAGACCTCCTTTAGATTCCCAGATTAGAACATTAAATCTTCAGCCCTTCTTTTGAAAGCTTAATTGTGAGTCTCCAACCAGAAGAAAGGAGATGATACATGCTATGATCTCTTGGGCTAATGTCCAAATTTTTGGTCTCAAAAAATATCCAGTTAATGTTACTCAGCAGATAGCTAATGGATTCATTGGAAATTTTAAAGATTGGTGGGATGCTTGTCGTCAAGCATTTCAGGATAATATTGTTAGAGATATTGAGCCAATTGTAGCTTTGTGAAATTCTCTATATTTAGAATTTGTAGGAATAATGTATAATGAAAAAGCTGCTAATAAAACTAAGTTTGTCAAAGCACAGTTATGTGACATGATTCGGTTAGATGAGTATATGTGTTACATGGAAAATATATTTTATAGCTCTGGTGAAATTTTCAACCCTGCTTATAAGATCAGATATGTAGAGTCTTTTCCTAAATGTTTCTCTGCTAAATATAAAGAAGCAATGGGTGAAGAATTGTCTACAATGTCATTTTGAAGAATAAACCAGAATATCAAAGCTGTGAATGAAAAATTGTGCTTAGAAAAGAAAGCTCACAAAGAGACAATGAAGTTTCATAAGCAGTTAGGAGTTAAATTTTGTAACTCTCTTGATGATTATTTTGGATGTACTGATATTAATCAGTATAGGAAATTCAGAAGCAAAAAGAAGAAACAATCTTCTTGTGCTTATTCAGTTCCAAAAAGTCAGTATTCTTGGAAGTCTAAAAATAAGTTTTAGAAGAAGAAGAAAAAGAAGTTCTCTTCTAAGAATCTCTTTAGAAAATGAAAACTTGAGTTTTCTAAAGTACTTGTTAAATGTTTCCTTTGCCAAGGGAACCATTATGCTAATAAATTCCCCAATAAGGAAAAACATTCTAAGAAAGTGAATTTTCTACAGCAATATGATCTTCATGAAGATGATTATGATTTAGTGACTGATGATGAGTACTATTATTTTAACATTCTACTAGATGAATCTTCAGTTTCAGAATTTGAAGATGAGAAAGTCAATATGAATCATCATAAATCTAGTTCTAGTTCTGAATCCTCAGAATATGATTGAGATATTGGTTTTCAGATTCATACGCTTAAAGATAAATTTTTTGATAGTCTCAGTTTGTCTCAGCAAATTTCATATCTAAAGCAAAAATATGATAATACCCCTGTGTATATGGTTTTTGAGAGAATTTTTTTACAGCAACAAATTGCTAATACTGAGCATCAGTATGTATTATATCTCTCTTAAACAACAACATCAAAAGGAGAAATTATCTAATCAATTTTCTAAGAAGCTTGCTATTCAATCCCCTGATGTCCAAGTAGCTTATCAACCTGATACACATGAGTGCAATACCTGGCATACCACCCGTATTGCTCAGTTACAAAGACTTTTAGCCTATACGTGAGATGAATTGTAGTAGTTACTCAAAGAAGAAGTTGATTCTGAAGCAGATGAATAACTCTTTAAACAAGAACTTGCCCAGGTAACAAACTGTTATTGTTCTCTCATGGGGGTGAACCATCCCAATTTTCTTAATTTTTAGCTATTCAAGATCAAGATATGAATAACAACATTCATCAAGTCTCAATTCACACTACTAACAATCTTGTATGTGAATTGAATATTAAGTGGAATGGGTTTAAACCTTATAATTTGGATGTGTTGATTGATATTGGTTTTGAAATATCTCTTGCTCATTATAATTCCATCCCTAAAGATATGTGGAAAGAAGATTTCCATAGATTGAAATTCAATACCAGAGCAATAATCTCAGAATTATTTACCTATGTACCTATTATTTTAGGAGATTATGTATATCAATTTAAAGTTTTACAGCATGAGATCCCAATGTTTGATATGATGATTGGTTCAGATAACTTGACTAGTTTCTAGCCTATCATCATTCAACCTCATGAAATAATTTGGGCACATAAATACTCTCTATAAGAATGGTAGGTATGAATGTAGAATTCTACTCAGAGAAAAAGGTAGAAAGGTTATTGATAAGTCACGGATTCATCGAAAGATAAATCTCAGTCAAGAAGATATTAACTCAATTATTTATAAGATTATTATACATTGTTGTTCTGAGAATCCTCTTGATTTCCAGCATAGAAAGTGTCATGAATGTTCCATTGAGTTGAAAATGATAACAGATAAGAATGGAAGACAAGTTGAGGCCAAGTTCAAAGCTCATCATTCAGGTGTGTCTCCTTCTTTGCGACACGAATGTTTATAGGAGATTACTTAGTTAAAGGAATAGGGACTAATTAGAGATTCTAATAGTCCATGGGGATGTGAATCCTTTTATGTAAATAAAAGGTCTGAATAGGTTTGAGGAAAAAAGAGATTGTTCATAAACTACATTCCCTTGAATAAGTATGTTGTGTCAGTTCAACATCTGATTCCATCTAAAGATGAAATTTTGAAAAGAATTAGTGGAAGTAAGGTATACAACAAATTTGATCTTAAGTTTGGATTTTGGCAAATTCAGGTTACTAAAAAACTTAGATATAAAACAACCTTCATTAATCCATTCAGACAATATGAATGGAATGTTTTACCATTTGGCTTGAAGACAGCTCCCAACATATTTCAGTAAATGATGAATGAAATATTTGCTACATATTCTAATATCATTATTGTATACATAGATGATATTTTGGTATTTAGTAAATCTCCTAAGGAAAATCTAGACCATCTAGAGCAATTTTATAAGATTGTATTTGAAAATCGTTTAGTGCTCTCAGCCAAGAAAATGGTAACATTTAAGGATGAGATGGATTTTCTTAGTATTACAATAAGGTCAGGAGAAGTTACAGTTGAAGAACATGTTTTTAAAGCTATCAGTAATTTTCCTAATGTTTTATTAGATAAAAAGGTGTTAAAAGATTCTTGGGATGTGTTAATTATATTGCTGGTTATTATTATCAGCTTGCTCAAGACAATTTTTTTTAAAATAAAAGGTTGTCTAAAAATGCTCCAAAATGGTCTCCTGCAATGACTCAAGTAGCTCAACGGATCAAAGCAAAATGTCAGAATCTACCTCCATTAACTTTACCAGGTAATGGTTTAAAGATTATTGAAACTGATGGCTCTGATTTATATTAGGGTGCAGTATTGAAAGAAAGATTGGCTGATGGATCAGAAAGACCATGTAGATATGCATCTGGAACCTTCAAACAGGCTCAGAAGAATTATCACTCCACACATAAAGAGATACTTGCTGTCACTAAATCAATTTAGTCTTTTATGTTATTTGTCAGATCAGAGAATTTTATGGTTAGGTCTGATTTGAAGAATTTTATGAGTATCCTGCATGCTACAGATAATTTAAAGAAAGGATCAATCAGTAGATTAGTTCGATGGGCTACATATTTATCTGATTTTGATTTTTCAGTTGAGCATATTTTTGGTAAGCATAATTCTCTTGACAATTTCATGACTAGGGAATTTCATCCAAAATTAGATAAGCAAATTATGATTGTGACTATTGATGTTTGGGATGAGTTTCATAGTCATATATGGAGAAGTGTTCCTTCAGTCTCAAATCAGCTCAAAAATGAGGTTTCTCATCTAAAATCCAAATCATATGAAGTAGCTAATCTCTTGAATGATCAAAACGTGGGTTGGCCTTCATATTTCACAAAACCAAATGGATTTAGTACCTTCTCTATCATTATTCTCTATCGAAAAGGTGATAATAGTGATTATTTAGGCACTCATAATCCTTTTATGTAGTTGGTTACAAGGCAGGGAATAGAGTTCTTATTTCACTGGTCTACCTTTTGGCCTAATTATAATCTAGGCAGTGAAAATTTTTAAGAATCAGGTGAAATTCTAGACTACTTGTTTGAGTTTCTTGATTATATTCTACCTATAAAAGCTTCTGATGATCATATGGTAAGGATACCTCCTAAGTAGGTAAGGAATATTTTTATTGCTTTAAGAATCCCATTTCAGGTTAAGTTTGAACTCCATTTAGTATTCAATCAACAAAGGAATGATCATGCTATGCATAGAGTTACTGTTCCTTTAGGTGCACTATGGTGACGGGTTACAATTTCCCATCAAGCTATCTTTCCACCAACACCTCTAAGACATATCTTAAGAATTCTTTCTACCATGTATATGGACCATACCGATATCGAAGATATTGATCATGGTGGAGATAACTCTACATATTCACCACAAGGTAGTTACAAATTTTGTGATGATGATTGATGACTAATTACGTGGTCTGTACGTAATCATGATCATGGTCATGTTATACCTCTTTAATGTTTCTATTGACAACACCACTATCTAAAGGCAATATTCTATCAGTCATGTCGATAGATGTTTCTAGAGTCAGTTTGTGTTTTTCTTGGTGCCGAAGTGAAGTGGGCCCATAACTCACTTTAGTTGGCATCTTCTATTTGTTTCGTTGATCTCACCACTTGTTGACAACCGTAGATCTTCTCATCTCTTTGTTATAAATATGAGAGGTCTTATGCATTTCAGGCAAGTTTTTTTGAAGCTAGTTTGAGAGAAGCGAGTCTAGAGTCTTGAAGTCTTTTAATTGTTTCAAAGTTATAGAATTTCCATAAGAAAGTATTGTGTAAGCCTATCTGAGTTTGTAATCAAGTATTGATGTTAATAACAAAGTGTGATTTGTAATAAGTTTTGTGTTATGTTTTGTTGTGTTTAAATCTCTACACGTGAATGGTATCAGAGCCATGTTTCATGTTGAAATCCTATGAAGATCTTGTCTCATGTACAATTTCCATTTGAGTTTAGTTCATAAGTACTAATTCTATGTTATCTAAATATCCTTGATTATATTGGTCTGGTATCGCATTCAATTGCTCTTCTAAAAATAGGGAAGTGGTGTGGTCCTTGAAGTCGGGGATACGCGTGTGTGGATCTGATTAAGTACTGAAGATAAGAAGATCAATGGAAGCTCTGGATCAATCTTCAGGCGATATTTTAGGTAAATCTGACGTTTGTACCTTATCTAAACTTTCTTAAAGTTTTGTTAATGATATTACTATTGAAATTGAAGAATCTAATCCCAGTCCAAGATGGACTTTACCCAGTCTTAAGCCTAATGATGTCTATGATAAGCTTTCTCCTTTCCATCTAATTGCTAAAACTAATATTAAGATATCTGAGAATGTCTTACAAGTAAAAACCACTGATCAGAATAAATATTATTTACAATTATTTGATGATAAAACAATTATTCAATTGTGTTCTAAAAAGAAATATATGTTTCTTCATATAGGAGCTATATCTATTGGTATTCATCCTCTTTTCCATCATGGTCTTAATGTTAGCCTTCTTGCTTACCTCCTTGATAATCGCCATATGTCTTTCTCTACTTGCTTATAGTCTGCTATTTAAATTGGCTTACATGATGGTCCCATCTATACTACTGTTTATCTGAATTACCCTATAGCCATCCATCAGGAAGCTAATTTCAATACAATATTTAAGCTCTTTCTTCAAACTACTGGTTTACATATGATTTCTGGTTCTTGTCCTTTGGCTATTCAATATAAGATTATGTATCACTTAACCAATACCGTGTTCCCTGTTGTTAAGCATACACCTGCACAAGGCCAAAGCGTGGTGAGTCAAGCCACACCAAATAGCCAAATACTACCTACAGAAGCTATTTCTTGGTCTAAACTCAAGTTTCTTAGAAAATGGATTATTTCTACTAATTTTATTCAACAACCTAGGAAATCTTTTTTAATGGCCACCTCTATAAAAGACCTTCCAGATAAGTTTGTGATCTGGTTTAATTCATCCTCAGATCTATCCTTTGTATCTAGTCCTCCTTGTTTACATGTTCAAAAGGTTCATGATCTGTAGATTGATTCCTATTGTTGCCTTGATTGCAAAAATATCCTTAGTCGTCCAAGTCAATCAGTGATCCATATGGTCCAATGAGATAAGAGAGATTTAGATTTACAAAATCTGTTTGAAAGAAATAAATAGTTAATATCTCGAGCTAGAAAAGTATGCATGGAAGGATCCTCTACTCAGGATAAAGGTCATACTTGGAAAACTCCCTTAGGAGATGAATCCTACAGTGAGAAAGGATTCCCTAAGCTATTTTATTTTAATCAGTATTCCCCTGATGGGAAAACAAGATCTCAAATATATTATTTGAGAACTTCTAACAAAAGCCTTGACCAATCCAGTGAAGTCAAGCTTCTCAATTGGAACAATGTTGCTATGAAATGCTTAAATACAAAGGTTTCCAGTATTCAATCTAGTCTAGATTAGATCTCTAATATGATGAAAAGTATAGAGTTTTACCAGAAGGGTGAACTCTCTAAAGCTATTACAGTCTTAAATAGCAATGAGATATCAAAAAAAAAATCAAATCATTTAAAAGATTGGTACTGAATCTGTTTTACTTAAGCAACAATAGTTTGAATCTGTAGAAAATATTAATGAACTAAAAGATGAAAATTTTTCTAAGCTTGATGAGATAAAATTTCAAAATATAGATATGATGCAAGAACAGTCTGATATAAATTCTCATGTTTCTTCCATGGAGCAAAATTTAGAATAAAAAGCTAGAGAAACTATTTCTAATATTTATAGTCTTTCTAGAGAAATATATAATCAAAATCACACTATTGCTTTAATTCCTGAGATGCATCATAATATCTCAAAATAGTCTTCCTCTGCAATGGATATATTTTCTTCATCTGATATTGCCTATAATAGACAAACCATGCAAAATGTAGAAAAGCATCAGAAAGAAGAAATAAAAAAGACTAAAGAAAAAAGGAAATTAGAAAGTGATGATATAGCTAATAAAATCTTTCAGATTGGCATGACAAAAATAGAAGCTACAAAAAAAGAAGGAAATTTTGAAATGGGAGAATCATCCAATTCTATACCTCCTTTAGATTCCTAGATCAGAGCATTAAATCTTCTGCCCTTTTTTTGGAAGTTTAATTGTGAGTGTCCAGCCCGAAGGAAGGAGATGACGCATGCTATGATCTCTTAGGCTAATGTCTAGATTTTTTCTCTCAAAAAAGATCCATTTAATGTTACTCATCAGATAGCTAATGGATTCATTATAAATATTAAAGATTGGTGGGATGATTGTGGTCAAGCATTTTAGGATAATATTGTCAAAGATAATGAGCCAATTGTAGCTTTGTGCAATAAAGCTATATTCAGAGTTTGTAGGAATTATGGATAATGAAAAAGCTGCTAATAAAGCTAAGTTTCTCAAAGCATATTTATGTGACATGAATCGGTTAGATGAGTATATGTGATACATGGAAAATTTATTCTATAGCTCTGGTGAAATTTTCAACCCTGCTTATAAGATAAGATATGTAGAGTCTTTTCCTAAATATTTCTCTGCTAAATATAAAGAAGCAATGGGTGAAGAATTGTCTACAATGTCATTTGGAAGAATAAACCAAAATATCAAAGCTGTGAATGAAAAATTGTGCTTAGAAAAGAAAGCTCATAAAGAGACAATGAAGTTTCATAAGCAGTTAGGAGTTAAATTTTGTAACTCTCTTGATGATTATTTTGGATGTACTGATATTAATCAGTATAGGAAATTCAGAAGCAAAAAGAAGAAACAATCTTCTTGTGCTTGTTCAGTTCCAAAAAGTCAGTATTCTTGGAAGTCTAAAAATAAGTTTTAGAAGAAGAAGAAAAAGAAGTTCTCTTTAGAAAATGAAAACAAGGGTTTTCTAAAGTACCTCTTAAATGTTTCATTTGCCAAGGGAACCATTATGCTAATAAATGCCCCAATAAGGAAAAACATTCTAAGAAAGTGAATTTTCTGCAGCAATATGATCTTCATGAAGATGATTATGATCTAGTGACTAATGATGAGCAATATTATCTTAACATTCTACTAGATGAATCTTCAGTTTCAGAATCTAAAGATGAGAAAGTCAATATGAATCATCATAAATTTAGTTCTAGTTCTGAATCCTCAGAATATGATTCAGATATTGGTTTTCAGATTCATATGCTTAAAGATAAATTTTTTGATAGTCTCAGTTTGTCTCAGAAAATTTAATATCTAAAGCAGAAATATTATAATACCCCTGTGTATATGGTTTTTGAGAAATTTTTTACAGCAACAAATTGCTAATACTGAGCATCACTATGTATTACATATCTCTCAGCAGCAACATCAAAAGAAGAAATTATCTAATCAATTTTCTAAGAAGCTTGCTATTTAATCCCCTAATGTCCAAGCTATTTATTAGCCTGATACGCATGAGTGTAATACCTGGTGTACCAACTGTACTTCTCAGTTACAAAGATTTTTACCCCGTGCGTAAGATGAATTGCAGCAGTTACTCAAATAAGAAGCTGATGTTGAAGCAGATGAACAATTTTTTAAACAATAGCTTGCCCAAGTAACAGACCATTACTCATCTCTCAAGGGGGTGAACCATCCCAATTTTCTCCATTATCACTTGTTCAAGATCAGGATATGAATAACAACATTCATCAAGTCTCAGTTCACACTACTAACAATCATGTATGTGAATTGGTTATTAAGTGGAATGGGTTTAAACCTTATAATTTGGATGTATTGATTGATACTGGTGCTAAAATATCTCTTTCTCATTATAATTCCATCCCTACAGATATGTGGAAAGAAGATTTCCATAGATTGACATTCAATACCAGAACAATAATCTCAGAATTATCTGCCTATGTACCTATTATTCTAGGAGATTTTGTGTATCAGTTTAAATTTATATAGCATGAAATCCTAATGTTTGATATGATGATTGTTTCAGATAACTTGACTAATTTCTACCCTATCATCATTCAGCCTCATGAAATAATTCTGGCACAAAAATATTCTCTCTATAAGAAAGGCAGGTATGAATTCAGAATTTCGCTCAAAGAAAAAGGTTGAAAGGTTATTAATAATTCATGGATTCATCAAAAGATAAATCTAGATCAAGATGATATTAACTCAGTTATTTTTATGATTATTACTGATTTTTTTTCTAAGAATCCTCTTGCTTTCCAGCATAGAAAGCATCATGAATGTTCCATTGAGTTGAAAATGATAATAGATAAGAATGGAAGACAAGTTGAGCCCAAGTTTAAAGCTCATCATTCAGGTATGTCTCCTTCTCTATGAGATGAATGTTTATAGAAGATTACTTAATTAAGGGAACATGGACTAATTAGAGATTCTAATAGTCCATGTGGATGTGAAACCTTTTATGTAAATAAAAGGTCTGAACAGGTTCAAGGAAAAAAGAGATTGATCATAAATGACATTCCCTTCAATAAGTATGTTGTGTTAGTTCAACATCTGATTCCATCTAAAGATGGAATTTTGCAAAGAATTAGTGGAAGTAAGGTATACAACAAATTTGATCTTAAGTCTAGATTTTGGCAAATTTAGGTCGCTGAAAAATATAGATATAAAATAGCCTTCATTACTCCATTCGGACAATATGAATGGAATGTTTTCCCATTTGGATTGGAAACAGCTCCCAACATATTTCAGCAAATGATGAATTAGATATTTTTAGCATATTCTAATTTCATTATTGTATACATAGATGATATTTTGTATTTAGTAAATCTCCAAAGGAACATCTAGACCATCTAGAGCAATTTTATAAGATTGTATTTGAAAATTGTTTAGTACTCTCAACCAAGAAAATGGTAAGATTTAAGGATGAGATAGATTTTCTTCTATTACAATAATTTTAGGATAAGTTACAGTTCAAGAACATGTTCTTAAAGCTATGAGTAATTTTCTTGATGTTTTATTAGATAAAAAGATGTTACAAATATTCTTGGGGTGTGTTAATTATGTTGCTAGTTATTATTATCAGCTTGCTCAAGAAAGAATTTTGTTTAATAAAAGGTTGTCTAAAAATGCTCCAGAATGGTCTCCTATAATGACTCAAGTAGTTCAACAGATCAAAGCAAAATGTCAGAATCTACCTCCATTAACTTTACCAGGTAATGGTTTAAAGATTATTGAAACTAATGCCTCTGATTTATATTGGGGTGTAATAGTGAAAGAAAAATTGGCTGATGGAGCAAAAAGACCTTGCAGATATGCATTTGAAACCTTCAAATAGGCTTAGAATAATTATCACTCCACACATAAAGAGATACCAGCTATCATTAAAGCAATTCAATCTTTTATCTTCTTTGTCAGATCAGAGAAGTCTATGGTTAGGTCTGATTTGAAGAATTTTATGAGTATCCTGCATGCTATAGATAATTTAAAGAAAGGATCAATCAGTAGATTAGTTTGATGGGCTACATATTTATCTGATTTTTATTTTTTAGTTGAGCATATTTCTGGTAAGTATAATTCTCTTGCAAATTTCATCACCAGGGAATTTCATCCAAAATCAGATAAGCAATTATGATTGTGACTTTTGAAGTTTAGGATGAGTTTCATAGTCATATATGGACAAGTGTTCCTTTAGTCTCAAATCAGCTCAAAAATGAGGTTGCTCATCTAAAAGCCAAATCATATGAAATAGCTAATCTCTTGAATGATCAAAACTTGGGTAGGACTTCATATTTCATAGAACCAGATGGATCTAGTACCTGCTCTACCATTATTCTCTACCGAGAAGGTGATAATAGTGATTATTCATGCACTCATAATCCTTTTATGCAGTTGGTTAGAAGGTAGGGCATAGAGTTCTTATTTCACTGGTCTACCTTTTGGACCAGTTATAATCTAGGCTATGAAATTTTTTGAGAATCAGGGGAAATTCCAGACTACTTGTTAGAGTTTTTGGATTATATTCTGCCTATAAAATATTTTGATGATCCTATGGTAAGGATACCTCCTAAGCAGGTAAGGAATATTTTTATTGCTTTAATAATCCCATTTTGGGTTAAGTTTGGACTCCATTTAGTCTTTAATCAACAAAGGAATGATCATGCTACACATAGATTTGTTGTTCCTTTAGGCAATAATCTCATAATAATTAAAGAGGGATAACGTGCCCACATTCACGATTACGGACAGACCTTGTAATTAGTCATCAATCTTCATCACAAAATTTGTAACTACCCTGAGGTGAATATGGAGAGTTATCTCCACTATGGTCCATATCTTCAATGTCGGTATGGTCCATATACATGGTAGACAGAATCCTTAAGATATCTCCTAGAGGTACACAGTAGAACATAACACAAAAATAATTACAAATCACTCATTCTTATTAACATCAATACTTGATTACAAACTCAGACAGGCTTACACAAGACTTTCTTATGGAAATTCTATAACGTTGACACAACTAAAAGACTTCAAGACTCTAGACTCGCTTCTCTTAAACCGGCTTCAAAACAACCATCAAGAATACTGACTTTATAGAATGCTTTTCCTTATTGGGGAATTTATTAGCATAATGGTTCCCTTGGTAAAGGAAACATTTAACAGGTCCTTTAGAAAAGCCATGTTTTCATTTTTTGAAGAGCTTCTTAGAAAAGAACTTCTTTTTCTTCTTATCCTGAAACTTATTATTAGACTTCCAAGAATACTGTCTTTTTGGAACTGAATAAACACAAGAAGATTATTTCTTCTTTTTGCTTCTGAATTTCTTAAATTGATTAATATCAATACATCCAAAATAATCATCAAGAGAGTTACAGAATTTAACTCCTAAGTGATTACGAAACGTCATTGTCTCTTTGTGAGCTTTCTTTTCTAAGCACAATTTTTCATTCACAGCTTTGATATTCTGGTTTATTCTTCAAATGCCATTGTAGACAATTCTTCACCCATTACTTCATTATATTTAGCAGAGAAATATTTAGGAAAAGACTCTACATATCTGATCTTATAAGCACGGTTGAAAATTTCACCAGAGTTATAAAAAAGATTTTCCATGTAACACATATACACATCTAACCGAGTCATGTCACATAATTGTGCTTTGAGAAACTTAGCTTTATTAGTAGCTTTTTCATTATCAATTGTTCTTATAAATTATGAATATAGAGCATTGCACAAAGCTACAATTGGCTCATTATCTCTAAAAATATTATCCTGAAATGCTTGACCACAAGCATCCCACCAATCTTTAATATTTCCAATAAATCCATTAGCTATCTGCTAAGTAACATTAACTAGATCCTTTTTGAGACCAAAGATCTGGACTAGCCCAATAGATCATAGCATTTATCATCTCCTTCCTTCGGGCTGGAGACTCACAATTAAACTTCCAAAAGAAGGGCGGAAGATTTAATGTTTTGATCTGGGAATCTAAAGGAGGTCTAGAATTAGATGATTCTACCATTTCAAAAATTCCTTCTTTTTTTATAGCTTATATTTTTGCCATGCCAATCTGAAATATTTTATCAGCTATATTATCACTTTTTGATTTCCATTTTTCTTTAGTCTTTTTTATTTCTTCTTTTTGATGTTTTTCTACATTTTGCCAAGTTTGTCTATTATAGGCAATATCAGATGAAGAAAATATATCCATTACAGAGGAAGATTGTTCTGAGATCTTATGATGTATCTCAAGAATTAAAGCAAAAATGTGATTTTGATTAACTATTTTTCTAGAAAGACTCTGAATATTAGAAATAGTTTCTCTAGCTTTTTCTTCTAAATTTTGCTCCATGGAAGAAACATGAGAATTTATATTAGACTATTCTTGCATCATATATGTATTTTGAACTTTTATCTCATTAAGCTTAGAAATAGTTTTATCCTTTAGTTCATCAATCTTTTTGATAGCTTCAGACTATTATTGCTTAAGTAAAATAGATTCAGTATCAATCTTTTGAATGATTTGATTTTGTCTAGATATTTCATTGCTATTTAAGACTGTAATAACTTTAGAGACTTCACCCTTCTAGTACAACTCTATACTTTTCATCATGTTAGATATTTGATCTAAACTGGACTGAATACTGGAAACCTTTGTATTGAAACATTTCATAACAACATTGTTCCAATTGAGAAGCTTGACTTCACTGGACTGTTCAAGGCTTTTGTCAAAAGTTCTCAAATAATACATTTGAGATCTTGTTTTCCCATCAGGGGAATATTGATTAAAATCAAATAACTTAGGAATCCTTTCTCACTGTAGGATTCATCTCCTAATGGAGTTTTCCAAATATGACCTTCATCTTGAGTAGAGGATCCTTCCATGCATACTTTTCTAGCTTGAGATATTAACTATTGATTTCTTCCAAATAGCTTTTATAAATCTAAATATTTCTTATCTCATTGGACCATATGGATCACTGAATGACTTAGATGACTAATTATATTTTTACAGTCAAGGCAATAGTATGAATCAATCTATAGAACATGAACCTTTTGAACATGTAAACAAGGAGGACTAGATATAGAGGATAGATCTGAGGATGAATTAAACTAGATCACAAACTTATCTGGAAGGTCTTTTACAGAGGTGGCCATTGACAAAGATTTCCTAGGTTGTTGAATAAAATCAATATCAACAATCCATTTTTAAAAAAAATTGAGTTCAGACCAAGAAATAGCTTTTGTGGGCAGTATATGGCTATTTGGTGTGGCTCGACTCACCATGCTTTGGCCTTGTGTAGGTGTATGCTTAAAAGCAGGGTATATGGTATTGGTTAAGCAATACATAATCTTATACTAAATAGCCAAAGGACAAGAACCAGCAATCATATGTAAACCAATGGTTTGAAGAAAGATCTTAAAGATTTTATTGAAATTGGCTTCTTGATGGATGGTTATAGGGTAATTTGGATAGATAGTAGTATAGACCAGACCATCATGTAAGCCAGTATGAATACCGGACTATAAGCAAGTAGAGAAAGACATATGGCGATTATCAAGGAGGCAAGCAAGAAGGCTAACATTAAGACCACGATGGAAAAGAGGATGAATACCAATAGATATAGCACCTATATGAAGAAACTTATATTTTTATTGAGAACACAATTGAACAATTATTTTATCATCAAGCAAATGTAAATAACATTTAGTCTGATCAGTGGTTTTTACTTGTAAGACATTCTTAGATATCTTAATATTAGTTTTAGAAATCGGATGGAAAGGAGAAAGCTTATCATAGACGTTAGTAGGCTTAAGACTAGGTAAAGTCCATCCTGAACTCGGATTAGATTCTTCAATTTCAATAGTAGTATCATTAACAGAACATTGAGAAAGTTCAAATAAGGTATAGACATCAGATGTACCTAAAATATCCCCTGAAGATTGATCTAGAGATTCCATTGATCTTCTTATCTTCAGTACTTAATCTAATCCACACACGCCTATCCCCAACTTCAAGGACAACACCACTTCCCTATTTTCAGAAGAGCAATTGAATGCGATACCAGACTAATATATTCAAGGATATTTAGATAACATAGAAGTAGTACTTATGAGCTAAACTCAAATGGAAACTGTATATGAGACAAGATCTTCATAGGATTTCAACATGAAAATTGGCTCTGATACCATTCACGTGCAAATATTTAAACAATTTCACGTTGAATTCCTATATATATATATATATATATATATATATATATATATATATATAATATAGGAATTCAACATGAAATTGTTTAAATATTTGCACGTGAATGGTATCAGAGCCATGTTTCATGTTGAAATCCTATGAAGATCTTGTCTCATATACAGTTTCCATTTGAGTTTAGCTCATAAGTACTACTTCTATGTTATCTGAATATCCTTGAATATATTAGTCTGGAATCGCGTTCAATTGCTCTTCTGAAAATAGGGAAGTGGTGTTGTCCTTGAAGTCGGGGATAGGCGTGTGTGGATTAGATTGAGTACTGAAGATAAGAAGATCAATGGAATATCTGGATCAATCTTCACGTGATATTTTAGGTACATCTGACGTCTATATATATATATATATATATATATAATCATAAAATCCAATAAGTAATATATAATCTTAGAATTATTAACATAATTAACTTACACCATTAATATATATATATATATATATATATATATATATGTATATGTATATATATATGTATATGTATATATATATATGTATATGTATATATATATGTACATATGTACATATATATATATATATATATATATATGTATATATGTATATATATGTGTATATATATGTATATATGTGTATATATATATATATATATATATATATATATATGTACTATGATGGTTTTTCCACAAGCCAAAAAATACAGAGGATATGTGTGTGTGTGTGTGTGTGTGTGTGTGTGTACTATGAAGTTCAGCTAATTTATATATATGATATATGAATATATATATGATATATGGAAACCTTACATATATATATAAATCAATAATTTAGTATATGCATATATACATGAAGTAAGGTATACAACAAATTATATTGAATAATTATTATATAGTCCTTTTGTGTCATTGCCTTTTGTGATAATGCCAATATATATAGCTCCTATATGAAGAAACTTATATTTTTGCTTAGAACGCAATTAAACAATTGTTTTATCATCAAACAACTGTAAATAATATTTATTTTGATAAGTGGTTTTTACTTCTAAGACATTCTCAGATATCTTAATATTAGTTTTAGCAATCAGATGGAAAGGAGAAAGCTTATCATAGACGTCAGTAGGCTTAAGACTGGGTAAAGTCCATCCTGGACTGGGATTAGATTCTTTGATTCCAATAGTAGTATCATTAACAAAATAATGAGAAAGTTCAAATAAGGTACAGATGTCAGATCTACTTGAAATATTGCTTAAATATTGATCTAGAGCTTCCATTGATCTTCTTATCTTCGGTACTTAATCCTATCCATAGATGCCTATCCCCATCTCCAAGGACCATGCCACTTCCCTATTTTTAGAAGAGCAATTGAATGCAATACCAAACCAATATTATCAAGGATATTTAGATAACATAGAAGTAGTACTTATGAACTAAACTCAAATGGAAACTGTATATGAGACAAGATCTTCATAAGATTTCAACATGAAACATGGCTCTGATACCATTCATGTGCAGAGATTTAAACATAGCAAGACATAACACAAAACTTATTGCAAATCATACTTTCCTATTAACATCAATAATTGATTACAAACATAGACAGGCTTACACAAGACTTTCTTATGGAAATTCTTAACATACGTAGATATAATTCATATGCTGTATGAATTATATTAATTATGTGATCTGATCTAGACTTACAATATATATTTGATTATATATCCTTAGGAGATGAATCCTATAGTGAGAATATGTATATCCAATTTTATATATATATATATATATATATATATATATCTAGTCTGATATATATTCATATTCATATAATATATATATTCTACCCTATATATATAGATTGCACCATCAATTTATATATATTCTTAACTTTCTAGTTTCCTTTTTTCTTTAGTCTTTTTTATTTCTTCTTTATGATGTTTTTCTACATTTTGCCAAGTTTGTCTATTATAGGCAATATCAGATGAAGAAAATGTATCCATTGCAGAGGAAGATTGTTCAGAGATCTTATGATGTATCTCAAGAATTAAAGCAACAGTGTGATTTTGATTAACTATTTCTCTAGAAAGACTGTCAATATTAGAAATAGTTTCTCTAGCTTTTTCTTCTAAATTTTGCTCCATGGAAGAAACATGAGTATTTATATCAAACTATTCTTGCACCATTAATTTTTATATATCTATTATCATAATTACATATAATTTATTTATAGTTGTTAATTTAATCAAGACTCATGTAAATATATTACTGATTAAGAATTTATATTGTAATATATATGGTAGCCTATCCCCTGTATATATATATATATATATATATATATATATATATATATATATATAGTCCACACATAAAGAGATACTTGCTATCATTAAAGCAATTCAATCTTTTATATTCTTTGTTAGATCAGAGAAGTTTGTGGTTGGTCTGATTTGAAGAATTTTATGAGTATCATGCATGATATAGATAATTTAAAGAAAGGATCAATTAGTAGATTAGTTTGATGGGATACATATTTATCTAATTTTGATTTTTCAGTTGAGCATATTTTTGGTAAGCATAATTCTCTTACAGATTTCATGACCAGGGAATTTCATCCAGAATCAGATAAGCAAATTATGATTATGACTATTGAAGTTTGGGATGAGTTTCATAGTCATATATGGAGAAGTGTTCCTTCAATCTCAAATCAGCTTAAAAATGAGGTTGCTCATCTAAAAGCGAAATCATATGAAGCAGCTAATATCTTGAATGATCAAAACCTAGGTTGAAGTTCATATTTCATAGAACCAGATGGATTCAGTACCTGCTCTACCATTATTCTCTATCAATAAGGTGATAATATTGATTATTCAGGCACACATAATCCTTTTATGTAGTTGGTTAGAAGGTAGGGAACATAGTTCTTATTTCCCTGGTCTACATTTTGGCCCAATTATAATCTAGGTAGTGAGAATTTTTGGGAATCTAGAGAAATCCTAGATTATTTATTTGAATTTATGGATTATATTCTACCTATTAAAGCATCTGATGATCCTATGGTAAGAATTCCTCCTAAACAGGTGAAGAATATTTTTATTGCTTTAAGGATCCCATTTCAGATTAAATTTGAACTCCATTTAGTCTTCAATCAACAAAGGAATGATCATGATATGCATAGAGTTGTTGTTCCTTTAGGAGCACTTTGGCAACAGGTTACAGTTTGCCATTAAGCTTTCTTTCCATCGACACCTCTAGGACATATCTTAAGGATTACATCTACCATGTATATGGATGATACCAACATTAAAGATATAGACCATAGTGGAGATAACTGTCCATATTCACCTCAGGGTAGTTACAAATTATGTGATGAAGATTGATGACTAATTATGAGGTTTATCCATAATCATGAATATGGGCACGTTATCCCTCTTTAATTATTTTGTGGACCACACCGCTATCTAAAGGCGGTATTCTATTAGTCGTGTCGATAGATGTTACTAGAGTCAGTTTATACTTTTCTTGGTGCCAAAGCGAAGTGGGCCCATAACTCACTTTAGTTGGAATCTTCTATTTGTTCCATTGATCTCATCGCTTGCTGACAACCGTAGATATTCTCATCTCCTTGTTATAAATATGAGAGGTCTTATGTATTTTAGGCAAGTCATTTTGAATCCAGTTTGAGAGAAGCGAGTATAGAGTCTTGAAGTCTTTTAGTTGTGTCAAAGATATAGAATTTCCATAAGAAAGTCTTGTGTAAGCTTGTCTAAAATTTTAATCAAGTATTGATGTTAATAAGAAAGTGTGATTTGAAATATGTTTTGTGTTATGTTCTGAGATTTAAACATAACACAAAACTTAATACAAATCACACTTTCTTATTAACATCAATACTTGATTACAAACATAGATAGGCTTACATAAGAATTTCTTATGGAAATTCTATAACTTTTACATAACTAAAAAACTTCAAGACTCTAGACTCACTTCTCTCAAACCAGCTTCAAAATTACTTTCCTGAAATGCATAAGACCTCTCATATTTATAACAAATAGATGAGAAGATCTATGGTTGTTAGCAAGTGCTAAGATCAATGGAACAAATATAAGATGCCAACTAAAGTGAGTTATGGGGCCACTTCACTTCGGCACTAAGAAAAGCACAAACTGACTCTAGAAACATCTATCGACATAGCTGACAGAAAACCACCTTTAGATAGTGATATGGTCAACAAAAAAATTAATGAGGGATAATGTGCCCATGATCATGATTATGTAAAGACCCCATAATTAGTCATCAATCATCATCACAAAATTCATAACTACCCTGAGGTGAATATGGAGAGTTATCTCCACTATGATCCATATCTTTGATATTAGTAGGGTCCATATACATGGTAGACGTAATTCTTAAGATATGTCCTAGAGGTGTTGGTGGAAAGACAGTTTGATGAGAAACTATAACCCGTCACCATAGTGCACCTAAAGGAACAATACCTCTATGCATAGCATGATCATTCCTTTTTTTATTGAAGACTGGATGGAGTTCAAACTTAACCTAAAATGGGATTCTTAAAGCAATAACAATATTCCTTACCTGATTCCCAAAAAATTTCACTGCCTGGATTATAATTGGGCCAAAAGGTAGACTAGTGAAATAAGAACTCTGTTCCCTACCTTTTAACAATTGCATAAAAGGATTATGAGTGCCTGAATAATCACTATTGTCACCTTCTCGATAGAGAATAATTGTAGAATAGGTAATAGATCCATCTGACTCTGTGAAATAGGAAGTCCAACCTAGGTTTTGATCATTCAAGAGATTTGCAGCTTCATAGGATCTTGATTTTAGATGAGCAACCTCATTTTTGAGCTGATTTGAAATTAAAGGGACACTTCTCCATATATGACTATGAAATTCATCATGTACTTCAATAGTTACAATCATAATTTGCTTATCTGATTTTAGATGAAATTCCCTAGTCATGAAATCTGCAAGAGAATTATTCTTACCAAAAATATGTTCAACTGAAAAATCAAAATTAGATAAATGTGTAGCCCATCTAACCAATCTACTGATTGATCCTTTCTTTCGATTATCTATTGCATGCAAGATACTCATAAAATTCTTTAAATCAAATCTGACCACAAACTTCTCTGATCTGACAAAGAACATAAAAGAATGAATTTCTTTAATTATAGCAAGTATATCTTTATGTGTGGAGTGATAATTCTTCTGAGCCTGTTTGAAGGTTCCAGACACATATCTACATGGTCTTTCTGATCCATCAGCCAATTTTTCCTTTAATACTACACCCAAATATAACTCAAAGGCATCAGTTTCAATAATCTTTAAACCATTACCTACTAAAGTTAATGGAGGCAGACTCTGACATTTTGATTTGATCCGTTGAACTGCTTGGGTCATTGTAGGAGACCATTTTGGAGAATTTTTAGACAACCTTTTATTTAAAAATATTCTATCTTGAGCAAGATGTTAATAGTAACCAGCAACATAATTTACACATCCCAAGAATCTTTGTAACATCTTTTTATCTGTTAAAACATCAATAAAATTAGTGATAGCTTTAAGAACATGTTCTTGAACTGTAACTTCTCCTGACCTTATTGTAATACCAAGAAAATATATCGCATCCTTAAATGTCACCATTTTCTTAGCTGAGAGCACTAAACCATTTTCAAATAGAATTTTATAAAATTGCTCTAGATGCTCTAGATGTTCCTTGGGAGATTTACTAAGTACCAAAATATCATCTATGTATACAATGATGAAATTATAATATGCATCAAATATTTGATTCATCATTTGCTGAAATATGCTAGGAGCGATTTTCAAGCCAAATGGTAAAACATTCCATTCATATTGTCCGAATGGAGTACTGAAGGTTGTTTTATATCTGTCTTTTTTAGCAACTTTAATTTGCCAAAATCTAGAGTTAAGATCAAATTTGTTGTATACCTTCCTTCCACTAATTCTTTGAAAAATTTCATCTTTAGATAGAATCAGATGTTGAACTGACACAACATACTTATTCAAGGGAATGTAGTTTATGACCAATCTCTTTTTTCCTTGAACCTGTGCAGACCTTTTATTTACATAAAAGGCTTCACATCCCCATGGACTATTAGAATCTCTAATTAGTATCCATTCCTTTAACTCAATAATATCCTGTAAACATTCATCTCATAGAGGAGACATACCTGAATGATGAGCTTTAAACTTGGGCTCAACTTGTCTTCCATTCTTATCTGTTATCATTTTCAACTCAATGGAACATTCCTGATGCTTTTTGTGTTAGAAAGTAAGAGGATTCTCAGAACAATAATCAATAATAATCTTAGAAATAATTGAGTTAATATCATTTTGACAGAGATTTATCTTTCAATGAATCTAGGAATTATCAATAACCTTTATACCTTTTTCTCTAAGCGGAATTCTACATTCATACATGCCTTTCTTATAGAGAGAATATTTTTGTGCCAAAATTATTTCATGAGGCTGAATGATGATAGGGTAGAAACTATTCAAGTTATTTGAACCAATCATCATATCAAACATTGGGATTTCATGCTATACAACTTTAAAATGATACACAAAATCTCCTAAAATATTAGGTACATAGGCAGATAATTCTGAGATTATTGTTTTGGTATTGAATGTCAATCTTTGGAAATCTTCTTTCCACATATCTGTAGGGATGGAATTATAATGAGCAAGAGATATTTCAGCACCAGTATCAATCAACACATCCAAATTATAAGGTTTAAACCCATTTCACTTAATAGTCAATTCACATACAGGATTGTTAGTAGTGTGAACTGAAACCTAATGAATGTTGTTATTCATATCCTGATCCTAAATAGTTAAAATTTGAGAAAATTGGGATGGTTCACCCCCCCCAATAGAAGAGTAATATTCCGTCACCTAGGCAAGCTCTTATTCAAAGAGTTGTTCATCTGCTTTAGCATCAGATTCTACTTTGAGTAACTGCTGTAGTTTATCTTGCGCACGGGCTAAAAATCTTTGTAACTGAGCAATACGGGTGGTAGACCAGGTATTGCGCTCGTGTATCAGGTTGATAATTTGCTTGGACATCAAGGGATTGAATAGCAAGATTCTTAGAAAATTGATTAGATAACTGCTCCTTTTGTTGTTATTGCTGAGATATATGTAATACATACTGATGTTTAGTTTTAGCAATCTGTTGCTGTAAAAAATTTCTCTCAAAAACCATATATATAGGGGTACCATCATATTTTTCCTTTAAATATGAAATTTGTTGAAACAAATTGAGACTATCAAAAAATTGAGCTTTAAGCATATGAATCTGAAAACTAATATCTAAATCATATTCTGAGGATTTAGAGCTAGAACTAAACTTTTGATTATTCATATCGACTTTATCATCTTCAAATTCTAAAACTAAAGATTCATATAGTAGAATATTAGAAGAATAGTACTCATCATCAGTCACTAAAACATAATCATCTTGATGAAGATCATATTGCTGTAGAAAATTCACTTTCTTAGAATGTTTTTCCTTATTGGGGCATTTATTAGCATAATGGTTCCCTTGGTAAAGGAAACATTTAACAGGTGCTTTAGAAAACCTATGTTTTCTTTTTTTGAAGAGATTCTTAGAAAATAACTTTTTTTTCTTCTTCTTTTGAAAGTTATTTTTAGACTTCCAAGAATATTGACTTTTTGGAACTGAACAAGCACAAGAAGATTGTTTCTTCTTTTTGTTTCTAAATTTCCTATACTAATTAATATCAGTACATCCAAAATAATCATCAAGAGAGTTACAAAATTTAACTCCTAACTGCTTATAAAACTTCATTTTCTCTTTGTGAGCTTTCTTTTCTAAGCACAATTTTTCATTTATAGCTTTGATATTCTGGTTTATTCTTCCAAATGACATTGTAGACAATTCTTCACCCATTGATTCTTTATATTTAGTAGAGAAATATTCAGGAAAAGACTCTTCATATCTTATCTTATAAGCAGGGTTGAAAATTTCACTAGAGCTGTAGAATAAATTTTCCATGTAACACATATACTCATCTAACCGAGTCATGTCACCTAACTTTGCCTTGAGAAACTTAGCTCTATTAGCAGCATTTTCACTATACATAATTCCTACAAACTCTAAATATAGAGCATTGCACAAAGCTACAATTGGCTCATTATCTCTGACAATATTATCCTAAAATGCTTGATCACAAGCACCCCACCAATCTTTAATATTTATAATGAATCCATTAGCTATCTGCTGAGTAACATTAACTGAATCTTTTTTGAGACCAAAAATATGGACATTAGCCCAAGAGATCATATCATGTATCATCTCCTTCCTTCGGGCTAGAGACTCACAATTAAACTTCCAAAAGAAGGGCTGAAGATTTAATGTTCTAATCTAGGAATCTAAAGGAGGTCTAGAATTGGATGATTCTCCCATTTCAAAAATTCCTTCTTTTTCTATAGCTTCTATTTTTGCCATGCCAATCTAAAAGATTTTATCAGCTATATTATCACTTTCTGATTTCCTTTATTCTTTAGTCTTTTTTATTTCTTATTTTTTATGCTTTTCTACATTTTGCTGAGTTTGTCTATTATAGACAATATTAGATGAAGAAAATATATCCATTGTAGAGGAAGATTGTTCTGAGATCTTATGATGTATCTCAAGAATTAAAGCAACAGTGTGATTTTGATTAACTAATTCTCTAGAAAGACTGTGAATATTATAAATAGTTTCTCTAGCTTTTTCTTCTAAATTTTACTCCATGGAGGAAACATGAGAATTTATATCAGATAGTTCTTGCATCATATATGTATTTTGAACTTTTATCTCATCAAGCTTAGAAATAGTTTCAACTTTAGTTCATCGATCTTTTTGACAGCTTTAAACTGTTGTTGATTAAGTAAAATAGATTCAGTATCAATCTTTTATATGATTTGATTTTGTCTAGATATTTCTTTGCTATTTAAGACTGTAATAGATTTAGAGATTTCACCCTTCTGGTACAACTCTATATTTTTCATCATATTAGAGATCTGATCTAGACTAGATTGAATACTAGAAACCTTTGTATTTAAGTATTTCATAGCAACACTGTTCCAATTGAGAATCTTGACTTCACTTAATAATAAATTTGAGATCTTGTTTTCCCATCAGGGAAATACTGATTAAA
>JARHVA010007199.1:422500-427500 GCA_037957365.1 Torreya grandis | reverse complement strand
TAGTAGTGTGAACTAAGACTTGATGAATGTTGTTATTCATATCCTGATCCTGAATAGGTGAAAATGGAGAAAATTGGGATGGTTCACCCCCTAAGAGAGATGAGTAATGTTTCATTACCTGGGAAAGCTCTTGTTCAAAGCGCTATTTATAGTTTTCATAGTCATATATGGAGAAGTGTCCCTTCAATTTTAATAATCTTTAAACCATTACCTAGTAAAGTTACTGGAGGTAGATTCTGACATTTTGCTTTGATCCGTTGAACTGCTTGAGTCATTGCAGGAGACCATTCTAGAGAATTTTTAGAAAACCTTTTATTTAACAAAATTATGTCTTGAGAAAGCTGATAATAATAACCACCAATATAATTAACACATCCCAAGAATCTTTGTAACATCATTTTATCTGATTAAACATTAGGAAAATTGATGATAGCTTTAAGAACAAGTTCTTGAACTGTAACTTCTCCTGACCTTATTGTAATACCAAGAAAATATATCTCATCCATAAATGTTACCATTTTCTTAGCTGAGAGCACTAAACCATTTTCAAATACAATTTTATAAAATTGCTCTAGATGCTCTAGATGTTCCTTGGGAGATTTACTAAATACCAAAATATCATCTATATATACAATGATGAAATTAGAATATGTTATAGTGAGAAAGGATTTCCCAACACAAAAACATGGCAATAATCTAAGAATTATTGCACAAGACTATCCAGGCAAAGTATGCAAATCAACCAAGGATTTATGAAACCATTACAGTATTTGGCATGTTTCATGTTTTGGCTTTTTCCTAGATTTCAACAATTGTTTCATATTTTTTAATCCTATAATGATGAAATCCTATAATGTTGAAAGAGATTTAAACAGTTATATTGCGTGAACTATAAGTTGGAGATCCTCTTGCACGTGAATGGTGAAGAAAGAGCTTAAATATTTTATTGAAATTAGCTTCCTGATGGATGGATATAGGGTAATTTAGATAGACAATAGTATAGATGGGACCATCGTGTAAGCCATTTTTAATAGCATACTGTAAGCAAGTAGAGAAAGACATATGGTGATTATCAAGGAGGTAAGCAAGAAGGCTAACATTAAGACCATGATGGAAAAGAGGATGAGTACTAATAAATATAGCTCCTTTATGAAGAAACTTATACTTTTACTGAGAACACAATTGAAAAATTGTTTTATCATCAAATAATTATAAATAATATTTATTCTGATCAATGGTTTTTACTTGTAAGACATTCTCAGATATCTTAATATTAGTTTTAGCAATAAAATGGAAAGGAGAAAGCTTATCATAGACGTCAGTAGGCTTAAGACTACGTAAAGTCAATCCTAGACTGGGATTAGATTCTTTGATTTCAATAGTAGTATCATTAAAATAACATTGAGAAAGTTTAGATAAGGTACAAACGTCAGATGTACTTGAAATATTGCCTTAAGATTGATCTAGATCTTTCATTGATCTTCTTATCTTCAGTACTTAATCGGATCCACACACGCCTATCCCTGGCTTTAAGGACCATGCCACTTTTCTATTTTTAGAAGAGCAATTGAATGTAATACCAGACCAATATAATCAAGGATATACAGATAACATAGAAGTAGTACTTATGAACTAAACTCAAATAGAAACTATATATGAGACAAGATCTTCATAGGATTTCAACATGAAACATGGCTTTGATACCATTCACATGCAGAGATTTAAACACAGAAGAACATAACACAAAACTTATTACAAATTGCACTTTCTTATTAACATCAATACTTGATTCCAAACTCAGACAAGCTTACACAAGACTTTCTTATGGAAATTCTATAACTTTGACACAACTAAAAGACTTCAAGACTCTAGACTCGCTTCTCTCAAACTGGCTTCAAGATTACTTGAACAGTTACAATCATAATTTGCTTATCTAATTCTGGATGAAATTCCCTGGTCATGAAATATGCAAGAGAATTATTCTTACTAGAAATATGTGCAACTAAAAAATCAAAATCAAATAAATATGTAGTCCATCTAACCAATCTAATGATTGATCCTTTCTTTATATTATCTGTTGCATGCAAGATACTCATAAAATAATTTAAATCAGATCTGACCATAAACTTCTCTAATCTGACAAAGAACATAAAAGACTAAATTTCTTTAATTACAGAAAGTATCTCTTTATGTGTGGAGTGATAGTTCTTTTGAGCCTATTTGAAGGTTCCAGATGCATATCTGCACGATATTTCTAATCCATCAGCCAATTTTTCCTTGAATGTTGTACCCTAATATAAATTAGAGGCATCAACTTCAATAATATTTAAACCATTACCTAGTAAAGTTAATGGAGGGAGACTCTGACATTTTGCTTTGATCCATGGAACTGCTTGGGTAATTGTAGGAGACCATTCTAGAGCATTGTTAGACAACCTTTTATTTAACAATATTCTATCTTGAGCAAGTTGATAATAGTAACCAGCAACATAATTTACACATCCCAAGAAGCTTTGTAACATCTTTTTATCTGTTAAAAAATCTGGAAAATTATTGATAGATTTAGGAACATGTTCTTTAACTGTAACTTCTCCTGACCTTATTGTAATACCAAGAAAATCTATCTCATCCTTAAATGTCACCATTTTCTTAGCTGAGACCACTAAACAATTTTCAAATACAATTTTATAAAATTTCTCTAGATGCTCTAGATGTTCCTTGGGAGATTTAATAAATACCAAAATATCATCTATGTATACAATGATGAAATTAGAATATGAAACAAATATTTCATTCATTTCACCAGAGTTATAAAATAGATTTTCCATGTAACACATATACTCATCTAACCGAGTCATGTCACATAACTATGCTTTGAGAAACTTAGCTTTATTACCATCATTTTCATTATCCATTATTCATACAAAATTTGAATATAGAGCATTGTACAAAGCTACAATTGGCTCATTATCTCTGACAATATTATCCTGAAATGCTTGACCTCAAGCATCCCACCAATCTTTAATATTTCCAATGAATCCATTAGCTATCTGCTGAGTAACATTAATTGGATCTTTTCTGAGACCAAAAATCTGGACATTAGCCCAAAAGATCATAGCATGTATCATCTCCTTCCTTCAGGATGGAGACTAACAATTAAACTTCCAAAAGAAGGGCCGAAGATTTAATGTTCTGATCTAGGAATCTAAAGGAGGTCTAGAATTGGATGATTCTCCCATTTCAAAAATTCATTCTTTTTCTATAGCTTCTATTTTTTCTATGCCAATCTGAAAGATTTTATTAGCTATATTATCACTTTCTGATTTCCTTTTTTCTTTAGTCTTTTTTATTTCTTCTTTCTGATGCTTTTCTACATTTTTCCAAGTTTGTCTATTATAGGAAATATCAGATGATGAAAATATATCCATTGCAGAGGAAGATTGTTTTGAGATCTTATGATCTATCTCAGGAATTAAAGCAATATGTGATTTTGATTAACTATTTATCTAGAAAGACTGTCAATATTAGAAATAGTTTCTCTATATTTTTCTTCTAATTTTTTCTCCATGGAAGAAACATGAGAATTTATATCAGACTGTTCTTACATCATATCTGTATTTTGAACTTTTATCTCATCAAGCTTAGAAACAGTTTCAGCCTTTAGTTCATTAATCTTTTCGATAGCTTCAGACTGTTGTTGCTTAAGTAAAACAAATTCAGTATCAATCTTTTTAATGATTTGATTTTGTCTAGATATCTTATTCCTATTTAATACTATAATAGGTTTATAGAGTTCACCCTTCTGGTACAACTCTATACTTTTCATCATATTAGATATCTGATCTAGACTAGACTGAATATTGGAAACCTTTATATTCAAACATTTCATAGCAACATTGTTCCAATTGAGAAGATTAGCTTCACTATACTGATCAAGTCTTTTGTTAGAAGTTCTTAAATAATACATTTGAGACCTTATTTTCCCATAAGGGGAATACCGATTAAAATTAGATAGCTTAGGGAATCCATTCTCACTGTAGGATTCATATCTTAAGGGAATTTTCCAAGTATGACCTTCATCCTGAGTAGAGGATCCTTCCATGCATACTTTTCTAGCTTGAGATATTTACTGTTGTTTTCTTTCAAACAGCTTTTGTAAATCTAAATCTCTCTTATCTCATTAGACCATATGGATCACTAACTGACTTGTAAAATATAAATTATTCTTACAAAAGGCAATACATGAAAGAGAATTATTCTATTTTAAGAAGAGCAATACTGTACCCTGTGTTATAATCATATGTAAACCTTAATCATTCTCAACTTATATATATTTAATCTAAATTATATGTGTGTGTGTGTGTGTGTGTGTGTGTATATATATATATATATATATATAGTCTCAAATTAGATATATATGTATATATATAATCAAATATAAGTATATATATATATATAAGTTAATATAAGATATATTAACTTATCAATATCATTCAAATTTAAGATATAAAAAGTCACATGAGTCTGATTTCCTCTTTTCTTTAGCCTGTCTGAGTTTGTAATCAAGTATTGATATTACTAATATATATAAGCTTACTTTATATATATATATATATATATATGTATATATATATATATATATATATATATATATGTATATGTATATATATATATATATATGTATGTATATATATGTATATATATATATGTATATATATATGTATATATATATATATGTATATATATAAGCTGACTTAATCAATAATATATTCACATGAGTCTTGATTAAATTTTTTGTATCCCTTAGGAGATGAATCCTACAGTGAGAAAGAATTCCCTAAGCTATCTGATTTGAATCAGTATTCCCCTGATGGGAAAACATGATCTCAAATGTATTATTTGAGAACTTCTGACAAAAGTCTTGAGCAGTCTATCTATTATCATAATTATATATACCATCATGTAAGCCAGTTTGAATAGCAGACTGTAAGCAATCAGAG